>CM074433.1:45276010-45316010 GCA_037101425.1 Elopichthys bambusa
CACTTTGTGCTTTTAACAATTATATTTATTTTATATACAGTGTGCATATAGTATAGCATCCATATATATATATATATATATATATATATATATATATACACACACATATATATAATATAGTGTGTATATACATCAGTTGTTTTTTGTTTGCTATTACTATGTGTTGTTTTCATTACTATTATATTAATTAATTTTAATTATTATTTTAATCTTATATATAGTACATTTTCTGCAGTAAATAAAATTAATGTTACATACAACATGCATATAGTAATATAGAAGTATATACAAACCCGATTCCAAAAAAGTTGGGACACTGTACAAATTGTGAATAACAAAGGAATGCAATAATTTACAAATCTCATAAACTTATATTTTATTCACAACAGAATATAGATAACATATCAAATGTTGAAAGTGAGACATTTTGAAATGTCATGCCAAATATTGGCTCGTTTTGGATTTCATGAGAGCTACACATTCCAAAAAAGTTGGGACAGGTAGCAATAAGAGGCCGGAAAAGTTAAATGTACATATAAGGAACAGCTGGAGGACCAATTTGCAACTTATTAGGTCAATTAGCAACATGTTTGTGTATAAAAAGAGCCTCTCAGAGTGGCAGTGTCTCTCAGAAGTCAAGATAGGCAGAGGATCACCAATTCCCCCAATGCTGCGGCGAAAAATAGTGGAGCAATATCAGAAAGGAGTTTCTCAGAGAAAAATTGCAAAGAGTTTGAAGTTATCATCATCTACAGTGCATAATATCATCCAAAGATTCAGAGAATCTGGAACAATCTCTGTGCGTAAGGGTCAAGGCCGGAAAACCATACTGGATGCCCGTGATCTTCAGGCCCTTAGACGGCACTGCATCACAAACAGGAATGCTACTGTAATGGAAATCACAACATGGGCTCAGGTATTCTTCCAGAAAACATTGTCGGTGAACACAATCCACTGTGCCATTCGCCGTTGCCGGCTAAAACTCTATAGGTCAAAAAAGAAGCCATATCTAAACATGATCCAGAAGCGCAGCCGTTTTCTCTGGGCCAAGACTCATTTAAAATGGACTGTGGCAAAGTGGAAAACTGTTCTGTGGTCAGACGAATCAAAATTTGAAGTTCTTTTTGGAAAACTGGGACGCCATGTCATCCGGACTAAAGAGGACAAGGACAACCCAAGTTGTTATCAGCGCTCAGTTCAGAAGCCTGCATCTCTGATGGTATGGGGTTGCATGAGTGCGTGTGGCATGGGCAGCTTACACATCTGGAAAGGCACCATCAATGCTGAAAGGTATATCCAAGTTCTAGAACAACATATGCTCCCATCCAGACGTCGTCTCTTTCAGAGAAGACCTTGCATTTTCCAACATGACAATGCCAGACCACATACTGCATCAATTACAACATCATGGCTGCGTAGAAGAAGGATCCGGGTACTGAAATGGCCAGCCTGCAGTCCAGATCATTCACCCATAGAAAACATTTGGCGCATCATAAAAAGGAAGATGCGACAAAGAAGACCTAAGACAGTTGAGCAACTAGAAGCCTGTATTAGACAAGAATGGGACAACATTCCTATTCCTAAACTTGAGCAACTTGTCTCCTCAGTCCCCAGACGTTTGCAGACTGTTATAAAAAGAAGAGGGGATGCCACACAGTGGTAAACATGGCCTTGTCCCAACTTTTTTGAGATGTGTTGATGCCAAGAAATTTAAAATCAGCTTATTTTTCCCTTAAAATGATACATTTTCTCAGTTTAAACATTTGATATGTCATCTATGATGTATTCTGAATAAAATATTGAAATTTGAAACTTCCACATCATTGCATTCCTTTTTTATTCACAATTTGTACAGTGTCCCAACTTTTTTGGAATCGGGTTTGTAGAAGTATATAAAAAATATGCTATATTAATATATGTTAAAGTATAAAATTGTAATTTAATACACACACACACACACACACACACACATACATACATACATACATACATACATACATACATATATATATATATATGTGTGTGTATGTATATGTATATGTATATATATATATATATATATATATATATATATATATATATATATACCCACTGTATATACATACTGTACACACACACACACGCAGTATGTATATAACATGTATATCTATATTACTATATGCACATTGTAACATTACATTTAATTACTGTTATATATATATATATATATATATATATATATATATATATATAATATATACTGTATGGTTACATTATATTACATATATAGTACATATATATACACTATATATAATACAGTAATTGTAATGTAATGTTACAAACAACATGCATATAGTAATATAGAAATATATTAAGAATATGTTATTCTAAAATATGTTAATTTTTTATATATATATATATATATATATATACACTGTATGTATAGTATGTATATACAGTGTATATCTATGTATCTATCTATATCCAAACTTTGGTCTGGTGTTGTACAGTCAGATCATCAGTGTCTCTGTGGCTCCCCCAGGTGGAGAAATCTCTCCAGCGCATTCAGAACGGCCAGAGGAACTCCATGTACACGTCTCAGCAGAGCGTGGAGAATAAGGTGGGCGGCGTGCCGGGCTGGCAGGCTCTGCTGACGGCGGTGGGATTCAGACTGGACTCGGCTGGAACGGGCCTCCCCGCAGCCGTCTTCTTCCCCACCACTGACCCTGGAGACCGACTGCAGCAGTGCAGCACCACCCTACAGTCACTGCTGGGTACGACACAATGTCCTTTTATATTACACAACAAGAGGATGAGGAAAAATAAAATCTCAGATTGCAAGCACACAGACCGTTCTTTGCTTTGAAGATAGAAGTGTCATTATTCTTTGTTTGCTATGTGCAATGGTCAAACTAAGAGAAGTAACATGTAAATTCTCACTTGTTGGTCATTGGGATTGTTTCAAGTGACTTTAAAAGTTATTTGTCTTCATGTTCGCAGGTTTGCCTCCTCCTGCTCTGCAGGCGTTGTGTAAACTGATCACGGCATCAGAAACCGGAGAACAGCTCATCAACCGGGTGAGACGTCACACCACATATCACATGCTCTGAAAACTATCCTGCGCTCATGGATCTTATCTGTGCGGCTGTATTATTGTGATGCTCATTTTTGCTTTTTAACAATCTTCTTTCCTTCTCTTTTCCTAACCTTACCACTAAAGGCTGTTAAAAATGTTGTGGGAATGGTAAGTGCTTAAATATCTAACTAACTCTACACTAACACACTACTGTAAATTAACTTAAGTTTATTTTTAGCTGTGCTGTTTTATTGTAAAAAAATAATAAAATAATCCTTTTACACATTGGACATCATTAGACATGAGATTCTTCTCTATATTCCCACAGCTCCATCAGGTTTTGGTGCAGCTGCAGTCTGGAGAGAAGGAGCAGGATTTCTCTCTCGCGCCCATTCAAGTGTCCATCAGCGTGCAGCTCTGGAGACTTCCTGGCTGTCATGAGTTCCTGGCCGCTCTGGGTAAGAGCAGCTTCAGCACACGAGTAACCGCTTGAGATGCTTTACTCCATGCTGATGGGTACCTCTCTCTCTCTATCTCTCTCTCAGGGTTTGACCTGTGTGAGGTCGGTCAGGAGGAGGTGGTGTTGAAGACGGGCAAACAGGCCAACCGTCGCACCATGCACTTTGCTCTGCAGTCACTGCTGGCACTGTTTGGTGAGTGTCACTTCACCCTCACAGTGTTAATCTCATCAACAAACAATTTAATTAGTGAAGTTTTTATTATTATTATTATTTTGCTATCAATAGACGAGAAGAAAAAGTTTCTATATATATATATATATATATATATATATATATATATATATATCAATTTAAAGGTCATTTTTTGACAATTAAATTACATTTTTGTCAAAAAACAATAATTAGAACAAAAAGAAAATTGGTTTATATATATCTATACTCCCTTCTTAAATGTAATCACAAATAGTTATGTATACATAACATAAAAATATATTTCTGAGTAAAATGTGTGTGTGTATATATATATATATATATATATATATATATATATATATATATATATATATATATATTCCATTACATATCTGTTGCAATATTGATAAAAATACACAATATATTTTTAAATAATACTAGGACATATTTTCATCAATTTTTCTTTATTCCATATATTGATTTATTATTTTGAAAAAAGTCAGTTTTCATTAATAACATAAATATAATTACATAAATAATCACAACTACTCTTTTTACCACCTAATATATAACACAATATAACACAAATATATATATATATATTATTCATTGCAATATTGGTAAAAATATACAATTAAAAAAATTATATAATGTAATATTATATAATATTATAATAGTCATTCATTACATAAAAATAATTATATAAATAATCACTATTACAATTTTTACTGCCAATAAAATTGCTAAATAATCACACCCTTAAAAATACAGATATCAAATGCCATGTTACAACATCTGACATTTTAATAACTCCTACTTGAAATGCTTTAATGTTCCCTTCAGACTCTACTGAGCTGCCGAAGCGTCTGAGTCTGGACAGTTCATCGTCTCTGGAGTCTCTGGCCTCGGCGCAGTCTGTGTCCCACCAGCTGCCCATGGGCTACCCCAACCCTCCCTTCTCTCCTCCATGCCCCGACAGCCTGGCCTCAGACGCCATCTCCGTCTACAGCCTGAGCTCCATCGCCTCCTCCATGAGCTTCCTGTCCCGTCCTGAGGGCACGTCCGAGTTTATCAGCCAGCGCTCGCGGCAGCAGGAACTGGAGCGCCATCGGGGCGGAGCCGGGCTCTTTGCATCCCACAGGCACACGGCGGTGCCACGCAGTCGCTCGTCCCCTCATGGAGCTGTAGGAGGACATGATGACGAAGAGTATGAAGGATACAGTATAATCAGCAGCGAGCCGTTAGGTAGCCAATGCGACACGCTCCCTCGTCCCGCTAACCACAGGAACCATCGGGGTGCAGCACGCGGCGGAGCCGGCAGGGGTTACGCGGTATCCGTGTCCTCAAGGGGGAGCGTAAGCACCCCGACGTCTCCAGTCAAAGCCACCCTGGTTCCTAGCCCCAACTCGCCATTCCAGAAAGTCGGGAAGGTGAGCAGCTCCGACACGGGCGAGTCCGACCAGTCCAGCACGGAGACGGACAGCACTGTGAAATCCCAAGAAGAGCGTACGTCCGGAGCCCCTTTGGACCCACAAGAACTGGCGCAGAAGATCCTGGAAGAGACGCAAAGCCACATGCGGGCCGTTGAGACTTTGCAGAGAAGCGTCCCGCTGGGTGACGGGATGAGCGGCGGCGGTCCGCCAACCCCGACCGGAGGGTCTGCTTTCCGTTCCTCGGAGACGAGCGCATTCAGTCGGCCTAGTAGCAGAGCGAGCATCAAGGCGCAGTCGTCTCCACTCCCGACGCGCCCCAAACCGCCCTCCCGCACATCCTCCCTCCAGAAGATCAGCTCTGGATACAACAGCCCCGCCACGTCTGAAACATCCCTGAAGGAAGGCAGCCAACCTTCGCCTACTTCCGACAGTCACGCCCAGTTTAAACTCAAGTACCCCAGCTCGCCCTACAGCGGCCACATCTCCCGCTCGCCCAGCAACATCTCGCCCAGTTCGGGCCACCAGTCGCCCGCCGGCAGCGCTCCCTCTCCGGCTCTGTCCTACTCCTCGACGGGCTCGACACGCTCCAGTCCGGCCGACGCCCCGGATATCGATCGACTCAAACTGGCCGCTATCGACGAGAAAGTCCAAGCGATCCACAATCTCAAGACCTTCTGGGCCAACGCAACCCAACAGCAGCACTCGGGACCAATGCGGGTGCTCCGCGGCGGGAAACTGAGCACCGCCAAACGAGACGTCCTGGGTCTTTTGAACCTTTCGCCCCGGCATGGAGTGACGGGTCAGGATTCGCCCGGCCAGGATGTGCCTCTCGAGCATAGAAATCCGCCCAACGGCCATCGCAAGCTCGATCCGAAGAGAGTCGCACCTTCTCCGACGGCTTCCACCGGAAGTAGTCCGGGTTCGCATCCCATCCGACTGCCTACGGGGAATGGGTACAAGTTCCTGTCGCCGGGGCGGTTCTTCCCTTCGTCTAAATGTTGAGATTCTCTCCCTAAAGGAGTATTTGGAGTATTTATAACTCTTGAAAACAGTGAAAAGGACAGTCTGGGTTAGGAAGTGCACATTCCCAGAAGCCTCAAACTGCCTACTGTTTTATTTTCCGTGCAGAGAGCATATAATCCTTATGCTTCCACCTACACTGTAAAGGACCGTTTATATATGCAGACTGATCTTAGACCTGCGCAAGGCATGTCAGATTAAAAAAAAAAGAGATTATACCAAAATGGTATTTCAACAAAAAGACAAAAAGGCTCGCTGTTTGTGTTAGTGAATATGATGCGGCTTTGACTGGTTTATTTTCTTTTTTTTTCTTTCATTTTTTAAAATATAATTATTGTTATTGTTATTATTATTATTATTATGGATGGTAATTGTTATTACAGTTATTTGTTTTGTAAATTAAATCAACGTTTTGCAATCAGTATTATACGTTTTATATTGTTAAAGAAGCAAACCATGCACAAAAAAAGTTGGAAAAAAAAAACATTTTCATATTTTTATTGAGATGGTGACGATGCACCTGACCTGACTTCTATGTGAATTGAGTGTCAGTATTACAGCATGGGTTCTCTTGCTCTCCAGTGATTCAATGTCTTTTTAACAGAGATTTTGCATATGTGGACTCTCATCCAGACATATCCCAGTCATTTCTCAGTAAAATGGTCTCAATAAAAAGTTTAATTTACTCCTGTGGTGGTCTGCTGTTCATTTTAATATATATTCACTTGCATTATATCTTTATAAAACAAGAAAATATTTAAGTATCGTCTGCTTCACAACTGAGGGTTAATTTGCACAAAAGATCAACATGACAACACATGTTGACACATGTCTCTCCATCAGTGTCGACTCCGGTTTGAATAATGTAAGGCTGAACACCGTTACTGACAATCCTCAGTTTAGCTGCGTGAGATTGTCCAGCTTTGTTGTTGTTGAGCGACCGAAGCACGAGCTGTTAAAGCTCCGCCCTCTTCTGGAAAGGGGGCCGGGAGCAGCAGCTCATTTGCATTTAAAGGGACACACACAAAAATGGCGTGTTTTTGCTCACACCCAAATAGGAGCAAATTTGACAAGCTATAATAAATGATCTGTGGGGTATTTTGAGCTGAAACTTCACAGACACATTCTGGAGACACCAGAGACTTATATTACATCTTGCAAAAAGGGGCATTATAGGTCTTCTTTAATTTTTTCTTTTAATTTTGTGGTTAAATTGGAGCTAAATGTTTGGCTGCTATTTGACACAGTTTTGAGTTGGACATATGCTATGATAATATCACTGTATTTCTGGAGTTATTACTTGTTTTGTTTTTTTATGGTTATGATTATGAGCAACATTTTGATCTAGAGGCTAATAAATCTAACAGCAAATATAGCGTTCCTGTAGCTCAAACAGTGATGATGGTGTTACCAATGGGCTTGATTCGCAGAAATGATTAAATGTGTACCTTGAATGCATAAATGTAAATAAACAAATCATATGGAGTGGATAGTGACATTATGAAATGTCCAGTATGCATGTAAAATTCTTTAGTAGTGATTAAAAGCTTAATTAAGCAGGTGTCAAGAAACTCAGGGACATTTTATGGTTAATAACTCATAGTTTTGATGACTTTACTAGGCTGTAAAAAAAATCACTAATTCAGAAACGTTATAGTCTATGGTTCTGTACGTCCTTTCTGAATCCAAGCTGATTTTATCACACTTTAATGTGAAATAATGTGAAGCACTTTTTTTAAAAGAACAATTTCAAACTCAAGTAGAGAGCAATAACATGCATATGAAAACAAATATGCATAATTAAATCACATATGTACCATTTATGTACATATGCGTAGACAGACTCATGTGCTTCAAATAGTAAAAGAAACAAAAGCAAAACCATCAAACATTTGGTTGTGTTGCGACAGGGGAAAAAAGTAAAAAAAGAAATGTAAGCACAGACATCACAGGCTGTGATAGGGCGGAACATCAGCTTGTGGGCTTGTGACATCAGCTGTGACGTCGGCAGGCCTGCGCGCAGCCGTAACCGGTGTAAAGAAGATGGTGCTCATCAAGGAATAGTAAGTAGAAGTCTTATTTTTTCCACCTCTCCGGCCAAACATTTTATTTGCTTTCGTTTTACACATTATAAATGTGTATCTGCTGGTTCTTGATCACTTTTAGAGGGGGGAATGTGGACGCGCGGAAGTGGACTCGCGCCCGGGAAGAGTGCGAGACACCGGCTCGCGCTTGAGGCCCAGCTTTAGCATGTAGCATTAGCATGCTAGGCTAAATGAAGCCGCTTGCCATTCATTTTCAACGAGAGTTGCTATTAGCCGTCAAGATTAAACGGCACCAAATCTCATAGTTCCCTCAGACTTGAGATAACGTAATATTCATTGATTTGAACCAGTTTATATCTTCAGAAAGTGTCTGACTTGAAGGTTAGCGCATTAACTTAAACAATTTTTTTTTTACTTTATATTAAAAATTGGCTTTTTAGTGATTTGTGTGCGGGTTTATGTAAGTAAGGCATTAACGACAGCAAAAAAAAAAAAGCCCTTGACAGTTTAGCAACTTTTTGAGTACATTTCCGATAATATCTCAACATTGTTCCTTCAGATTTTGTTGCCAGTATATTGTATACGGACTAAGAATTTACATCTAGCAAATGTAATAACTTAGTTCAGCTTTTAAATGGACAGAGAGACTTAAAGTTGATGTTTTTAAACCCGTTAATGGCACCTATATATTTGAAAAGTGTTTAATGAAGATTAAACTGCGATAAATTACCCTTTGGCTTGACATTGCACGTTTGGTTCGCCTCGTTAACCATTTAATCTAATTATATTCACTCGTGTGCCTTGGTTATTTTTAGGCATTTTCTGTTTTAGACATGCATCCAAATTACACTTAAACGTCAATTTGACAGGTGAGCCCGGTTTATAATGGCCTGAAGTCATTCATTTCCAACCTGTTCTTGTTTTCTGTCAGGTTTTATCTTTCTGCTCTCTAGGGATCTAGTTATCACATTTTAATTAGGTTCTCATCTGTACATGACATGCCTGAAAACAGGTGCTGTATAGCGAGATTGGATCAAGATTATGTCACATTGTCTCACTTTATGAAATCCAGCACCTTTTTAACCTTCTCTGAAGGTTCAAACTAGTGTCCACCCTTTAGGTTTGCAAGAGAATGAGCGATCCTCAGGTCACATGAAGCAGCAATGCAACAGGTGTGCATGGCTTTTATTCCAGTAAACTCACTGCAGAAGTGTCTCCACCAGGTTTAAATGATCAGATGTTCTACGTAAGACTCAGTCTGTTGTAAGATCTCTGAATTTCTGAGTCACTCAGAGTCTAGGAGAGCATTTTAGCCTCTTGAGGTTTTCAAGGGAGTTTCCGTATTGAGGAAATGTTGAGTAATGTGCTTCGCATGTCTGCAGATTGATTATTTCTTTACTCTCTGTATTGACTCGTATAGCAGGGATCAACAGGGCTTTACACCTATAATAGGTGGATGCCCATGTTGTTTATATCCAGTAAAATGTATAATGGCTTACGTTACATTTGTAACAACAAACATTACTTGTAATAATAAACCAATATATCGTCCCAAAAGCATAGTTGGCCAACTATGGTCGCAAGTTCCATTGTACCATAGGTAACGATGGAACTTGTGATGATAGTTGAAACGCACCCCAGGCTGATAATTAGTGCATGCTTGACCACTGTGGGTTGTGCACATGCTCATATAAGAGCTGTTGACTCGAAGGAAACCAGGTTTCAGTCTAAACTTGGATCACTTCCCCTCTCTCTGCCCTACACTGTTTTCTTTTTTTCTATAATATAGATTAAAAAAATTGTGGTTGAAAAGTGTCCATCTCTGTCATTAAATTGAATTATGTACCATTATGTATGTGTTTCTGAAATTTGAATGTTGGAAGTATTATTAGTTGGTGAAATTGCTTGATCATGACTAGTAATAGACTGATGCATTTTGAGATTGGCCTATTAAAAGTGAGTCTCTTTCAAATATTGTTAAACAATTGTTTATTTTAAACAGTTGTCATTTGCATTTAATCCATTTTTATTAATAGTGTGTGTGTGTGTGTGTGTGTGTATATATATACACACTACCAGTCAAAAGTTTGGAGTCTGTAAGATTTTTAATGTTTTTAAAAGAAGTTACTTCTGCTCACCAAGGCTGCATTTATTTCATTAAAAATACAGTAATATTGCGAAATATTACAATTTAAAATAACCGTTTTCTGTTTGAATATATTTTATAAAATAATTTATCTCTGTGATCAAAGTTGAATTTTCAGTATCATTACTCCAGTCTTCAGTGTCACATGATCCTTCAGAAATCATTCTAACATGCTGATTTGCTGCAAATATTTATGATTATTATCAATGTCGAAAACAGTTGTACTTTTTTTTTTTCAGGATTCCTTGATGAATAGAAAGTTTAAAAGAACAGCATTTATCTGAAATAGAAAGCTTTTGTTACATTATACACTACCGTTCAAAAGTTTGGGGTCAGTAAGAATTTTTATTTTTTTGAAAATAAAATAAAAAAATTAATACTTTTATTCAGCAAGGATGCATTAAATTGATCAAACGTGACAGTAAAGACATTTATAATGTTACAAAAGATTATATTTCAAATAAATGCTGTAATTTTGAACTTTCTATTCATCAAAGAATCCTGAAAAATAAAAATATTGTACACAATAAATGTTTCTTGAGCAGCAAATCATCATATCAGAATGATTTCTGAAGGATCATGTGACACTGAAGACTGGAGTAATGATGCTGAAAATGCAGTTTTGATCACAGGATTACATTATAATATATATATATATATAATTACTTTATAAAATATATTCAAATAGAAAACAGTTAATTTAAATTGTAATAATATTTCACAAAATTACTGTTTTTACTGTATTTTTAATTAAATAAATGGAGCCTTGGTGAGCAGAAGTAACTTTTTTTAAAAACATTAAAAATCTTACAGACTTAAAGTCTTACCGATTCCAAACTTTTGGTAGTGTGTATATAAAATAAATTAATAAAAAATAAATAATATATATATATATATATATATATATATATATATATATATATATATATATATATATATATATATATATATATATATATATAATTTATTTATTTATTTCATATATTTATTTATTTATTTCATATATTTATTTACAAAATATATATATATATGTAATTATACTTTATATTACAATTTAATAATATATATTTATAAAGAATTTATTATATATATATATGTATAATGTATTATATTATACATTATATTTATAAATATAAAAAATAAATACATATTAGAATTTATAAAAAAATATATTTTTCATTAGCATATATATAAAAATAAACAAATTTATAATATTAATTAATTTTATTAAGGAATCTATTGTTTACTGTCTACCCTGTTGTTTAGATATTAGCATTAGTCACTGAAAAAACAGCCTGTGTGTGTAAAATGCATGTTTTCTGTTTTTTGTTTTAATAATTGTCATTGTTTCATCTTTCAGTCGTGTGGTCTTACCATGCTCGGTGGAAGAGGTGAGTACAGTTTATTTTTAACTTCCTCTGGTTCTGATAAGTTAAACATTGACTTTAAATGCACAGCGTCACTTTACCCTCGAAAAGCAGCTGAGACCCCTTTTTCCTGTGGTTTAATATTGCTGATGGGTTTTTAGTTCAATTAGCGGCATCAGTGCAGTCAGACGACAGCTTGCACCTCCTCGATTTGATGTTTCTCTGGAGTTCAGAAATGAAACAATCGCATAAGATCTGTTTTGAACTCTCCTGACATGTTGAAGATTTGATCAGAGCGCCAACGACAAGATAAAGCATGTCATGTATGTAGAACACGCTCACCCTCGGGGAGCGTTTGAGTCTCGTGCTCTTTTGAGAAAATTGCTTGATTGGCATTGTTTGATATTTTGCATTTAGGATGCTGTCGATTCATAGCACTCTGCAGTCAGACTGTTTTTGTGAAGTCCTTTTGCAGCCTGACAGCTGTCAAGCAGGCTGTTTTTAAGTGATATGAGTTGCAGATGCGTTCATATATGATACACAGATACAAGGATCCTCTTTCAGAAAAACACACTCTTATGGCTCTGTTCCAAAACACAGTGAGCGCCTCACTCTTAGGAAAAAGGTTTAATGGGGTTCTGTATAGAACTCTAGGATTCTTGACTCAATTTTAAAGAACCTTTTATGCCAAAAAGGTTCTATATAAGGAGAAATGCTTTTAAATGATTGCAAAATACTTGTGTTTAATGGTTAATTTACTGTTTTTCTAGTGGAAAAAGTCTGTTTGAGCTGTTTAATTCATACAATGTTTTTAAAAAAAATTATTAAAACAAAATTAATTTATTAAAACTAAAACCTTAAAATGATCCCATGATGTGAACCCCTAAAAGGTTATAAATTGTGTGTGTGTATATATATATATATATACACACACACATATACATACACACACACACACACACTATATATATATATATATATATATATATATATATATATATATATATATATATATATATATATATATATATATATATATTTGTGTATATATATATATATATATATTTGTATATTTATTTATTTTTATTAACTTATTATAGATAATTTATTTAAATTGTATAAATTAAATATATATTTTATATTTATTATTATACATATATCATATTTTTTTATATTATATAAAATAATTAAAAAAAAAAATTTAACAGATATTTTCCGTTTTAGTTTACTATAATAACCCTGGTCCAAAGCCTAGCCTAACTATTCATGCATATATCTACGGCAGTTCCCTGTTTGCCTTTATTATGGTTTTGCTCTAATGTCCCTCTAAGGCATCAATCAGTCACACAATGCAGAGTTTCGTCTGAATATCTGAAACTGCTGGAAGGGACATATTTTAATTATACGAGTGCTGTTTAATTCCCCAGATGCTGATCCGAGTGTTTCCTATATGAAGTCTGTAGGGTTTGTGTATTCATGCATGTAAGACTGCTAGTCTCTTTTTAATTATGATGTTAACCTTATTTTACCAGGTAAGATTTAAAAAAAAAACAAAAACCAAAAAAAAAACGTATCTTTTCCAAGAGGACTTTTTAGGAGTGCACTAGCATATAGATGACATCAAAGACAAGGGCTATTTTAGTAAGTGATTTATCCATCTAACTGTTATTTTAGTATCGTTGAGATTTTAGATTAATATTTTTCCATTTTAATTTTAGTTGTGTTTTTGTAAATTTTATTAGTCTTTGTTTTTTTTTGTTTGTTTTTTTGTCTGTATAGTTTCTATAAATCTTGTTATTTTAGTACATCAAGTTAAAATAAATGAACAAGTTTTTATATTTTATTTCAGTTTTATTTATTTTAAGTAACAGAAATGGTTTTAGTTAACTACAATAACTCTGGACCAAACTCCAATCTTTTGATTTAGTAATGACTTAAAGGGGTCCTATTCTGCTTTTTTCCATGTTCATCTTTCTTTAGTGTGTAATGTTGCTGTTTGAGCATGAAAAAGCTCTGCAAAGTTCCTCCAGTGGGAGTTATTCTCTATATCAGTGTCACTGTTTCTGAACTCCCTGAAACACGTCACAATATTCCTCATTTAAATAATTCATACGCAGAATAAAGGGGCGGGGCCTGGTTGAGTTAGTTAGGAGTGTGTTGAAACTGGCGGTTATGGTGAGGGGCGGGACATTTCCCAAACGCTTTCAAAGCGCTTGACCAATCACAACACACTGGTCCAGCTGACCAATCAGAGCACACTGTGCTTTTCAGAAGGAGGGGCTTCATAGAGACAGGAACTAAACAGAGCGTTACTGACAGACTGGGAAAAGAGGAGCTGCAACCAGTGTTGGGTGTAACACGTTACTAAGTTACTTATCCACTGAAAAAGTAAAGTAAGGGATTACTGTTCATTTTTAGGTAATTTAATTACAGTTACTTATAATGTACTTGCATTACATACTGTAAATAAGTCCAACAGTTCTGTTTAAATCAATATTGAATTTAAAATCTAAATTTGTCGTCTAAAGGGTAAAAGTGAACGCTGCCTCTTTAAAATCGTTAGCTGTTGTGCAGTTGCGTGTGAGTTCGCAACTGTCTGAAGATGTCGGCAGAAGCGAGTGGCGAGTTTTGCAGAATGGAAATAATCCAATTACTTCACTTTTTTGACACGGGTAGGCAAGAACATTACGGTAAAATGTAATCTATATATGTCTTAGGGAGAAAAAAAACTGTGGCACACATAGCCGCCTCTCGTGAGTGTCAGATTTTCGTGGTTTATTACACATAATAAATGCACACAGTTATGTCAAAATGCCCGTCTTGGCATATATTCGCGTTGGTTATGTGAACAGTATGTGTAACCGTATTGTCTTCGTCCATTAGGTCTTAGTGACAGCTGCCTTTAAAACATGCTACTCTATTATAAATGATAATCAAACAACAAAAGAAAAGCTTTAATAAGGATTAATCTATATTTAATTTATACAGTTATGACTATGCAGAGTTATTTTATATTTATATTGTATACTTACCCAACACTGGCTGCAACAATGGAGAATATAAGGAAAATAATGAGCATTCAAGCATGAAAACCTGTTGTAGTAGAGACTAAAAACAACATCAAGACTTTGAAAAAGGGCATAATAGGGCCTCTTTATGGTTATGCACTGATCATCTGTACTCTCTGATCTTTTAAACCTCACCTGTTTCTCTGCTCTCTGCAGTATCAAGTCGGGCAGCTTTTCTCGGTGGCTGAGGCCAGTAAAAACGAGACGGGTGGCGGAGAGGGCATTGAAGTGCTGAAGAACGAACCGTATGAGAAGGAGGGCGAGAAGGGACAATACACACACAAAATCTACCATTTAAAGAGGTAAAATTGAGGTCAACAGCTTTAGTTTATTCTGTAAACCAAGATGAGTTCAGCAAACTTTAATAGTATTGTCATGTAATTTTTTTGATAACACTTAAAGCCTTATTTGTATTTTTAATGCGTTAATTATGCCGTGTAATGCACCTTATAATGCATTGCATGATTTCATGAATGATTGTAGCAACAGCTATAATACTTATATATTTATTGAACACACAGATTGAAGTATAGTGCATTAAAACACATTACAAACAACCAATTTCAGATGTAACAAGGAATCGGCAAATATTTAATGCATTTTAACTTGGTTACAGTTATTTATTAAATAATATAATGCATTATAACGTACATCATAAAAAATCACTTTAAGGAGAATGTTACAGTTTGGTTTTTGTCTACACCAGCTACAGTTTCTACACATCTCAAGTGTTTTGCAAGATTATATGACAAACCATTCAACTTTAACATAAGCTATAAATAATTCCTCTGGCTTTGCTTCAGCCATCTTGTGTTTTGTGTTCGTCCAGTAAAGTGCCGGGCTTTGTGAAGATGATCGCACCAGAGGGGGCGTTAGTCTTCCACGAAAAGGCCTGGAATGCTTATCCATACTGCCGCACAAGTGAGTGGAAAACCTTTTCATCCGTTATACCACACAATTTGTCACTATCATATTTTTTACGACAATATGTAATGAATTACATATTGGGACAGATGTCATGCGTATACAGTGTTTTTGATTGTTTCATGAAGTTCTCACATTTGTGAAGAATTAGGCCAAAAACATACTCGGCAAGTACGCAAACGCAGACATGAATACTCTGCTAAAGAATTGTTACTAAAGTAGGGCACTATGAAATCCGTTTTATTTTTTCCCAAATTCCGTTTTAATTTCCCTGGATTCCGCTTTTTTTCTGTTTTTATTTTTTTGGACTACATTTTAATAGTTACATTTAAATTGAATTAATTAAAATCATTAAACTTATACAATTTAACAATTTATTAAAAGTTTAACAAAAAAATATTTAGGGCCCTATGAAATGCATTTTTTTTCTTTCTTAAAATCCGTTTTATTTTTTTTTACCAAATTCCATTTTAATGGTTTAATTTAAATTTTAATAATCAAAAGGCATGTTTTTTTTTTGTTTTTTTTTTTTTCATTTGTATGAAATAATAATATTATTATTATTTCTCTTTTTGTGTATTTTAATTTTTCTGGCAATCAAATGAAGGCATAAAATATGAATTTAACTTTCCTGGCAATCATATGACAATAAACAACTTTTGTTGGACAAAAAAAGTTTTTAATAATTTATTAATATTATTGTTATTAGTGTTATTATTAAATTGAGATGTAGCTAAATTCTACTGTACAACAGAAATATATTTGTCATATTTTCTTAGTTAAACCGAACCTATTTTGACAGGTTGCCGTGAAGACGTGACATTCCGCGTTATACAGTAAATTCTGTTTTTATTACTGGATTCCGCGATTTCGTCTGCGTTTTCTGCATCACGGAAATCATAGGGCCCTACTAAAGGATGTTGTTATTCAGGCAGCTTGCTATAAACATTTAAAAATGTTAGTTAAACAACTAACAACGCAGCTGACCTGAAAAGAGTTCATGTCCGCTACACTGAGAACGCAGTGCACACTTGCGTTATGAACTAACGTCTGACATATTTTGTAGCTAAAAAGTGCATTAGTACCCACTTTTTCAGCAGTGTTGTTTCCGGAAGTATTTTTTTCCATTCATTTCTCCCATAGGGATTTAACAAAAGTCTTTCTTTAAAGCATTCTAAGCCATGAATCAGGGCAACCAGCTACGAAGTGATTCAAAACATTACAAACTTTGATTCGAAGCAAAAAAGTACTTAAAAAGAAAGACTGTGTACTTGACTGCTTCAGTGAGGGAAAGAACTACAATCCCATAAAGCATTATCAAATTAAAAATAAAGAAATATAAAACTACTATCTGTCTGTCTGCATTTCACTTGTCTTGACACTCTGATTGGTGGAATTTTCTGTACAGCATCATGGGTAATGTAGTTTTTCACCACGAATTCCACTGTTAAATGATTATTGTAAAAATAAGTTGACATATCGCGGACTGACGGCTTCAGCAGAAGCAAATACCATCAATTAACAACCTCGTAGCTCACAGTAAGGCTGTCTTTAAAGGTTTATTTGTTATCGTTAAAATCCATTTCTCTATGGAGAAAATAAATGGAGTTTTTACTTCCGGACCCCGACTGTTGCACTCTATAATAGTTTGCATTTATGTATTCAGAGTATGTTTCAGGCCCTTAGACTCTTGAGTCATTTGTATTGGTCTGCTTTGACAGTGGAAATATGAATGTTTTCTCTGTCATCTGATTATTTTTTTCTTCTTTTATTTTTGCATGCTGCTCCATTCTCTTCAGTTGTGACTGTAAGTACGAAAACTAGCTGTCATTATAACTAGTTTATAACTAGTTTACACAGTTAACACTTGTGCATGACCATTTACTATGAAAGGCCTGCAATTTGAATTAATGGAAAAATTGTCTATTTGCTTTTGATTGAGTCACTGGGACTTTTGATTGATTCTAAGAGAGTAAAATGACACAGTGACATAAAATGTCATTGCATCAGATCAAATGTCTGAGTCTGCATGTCTCTATATTTTATTGTTTATCATTTCAAACTTGTTTTTGTCAAATGTTTTGACTGTTATGTGCACATGTGCTATCGTTCTTTTTGATAAATTATTTTCTCATTGCATGCAATGACATTTATACTTCTAAATGTGGTTTAAGTGTCTGAATATGTTTTGCAAACACTTTGTGTCTCTAAACAAAGAGATCGTGATATTTGCATTGCATGCACTGCTAAGCCACATTCATGCTGCTGTTTGTGACAAAACTTGAACATAAACATCACTGCTTCTTCTCCTCAGAATGAATACATGAAAGATGATTTCATGATTAAAATAGAAACGTGGCACAAACCTGACACGGGCTCTTTAGAGAATGTGAGTAAAACGTTTCTTTGTGATTTGATGTTTTGAATGCATCTGTAACATCAAGCTCAGGCTGATATGTTTTTCGTGTTTGTTTGTGCCCTTTACCAGGTACATGATCTGGACCCAACCACATGGAAGACAGTGGAGGTCGTGCATATTGATATAGCTGATCGGTCTCAGGTTGAACCTGGAGTGAGTTCACTTTCCATCAGTCTAGAAACGCTTTGCATTGTTTGCACGTGTTCTTTGTGTGTCTCTGTAACATTTCCCACTTTAAATATAATGCTAACTGTCCATCCCTGCTGGTCATCCTGTGGCATTTAAAAATGGGCTATTGATATCCAATCAGTGGTAACTGTAATTTGAATAACCCCGCCTCTTGCTGCAAATGCATAAGGGTGTTTTCACATTAGAACTTTGGGGGCCGCTGATTGCATGTGATGTTCCTCATTTGTAAGTCACTTTTGGATAAAAGCATCTACTAAATAACTGAGTCTCTTTGACAAAAGACAACTTGCAAATTTTGATAAAGTGGCCTGGAATTTTTTAAAGCTCGTTTAGTGGTCAACCATCATGCTTCTGTACATCACTCGCTTATTGACTGATGCAGATAATCTCAAACTGGCCAAATCTGATTTATCCATCTAGCTGGTATATCTATCTGTTACTAGTCTCTTTCATGCTTCAAGTAGAATTTATATTTTGTGTAATATTTCAATGTTTTCAACATTGATGATAATCAGAAATGTTTGTTGAGCAGCAAATCAGCATATTAGAATGATTTCTGAAGGATCATGTGACACTGAAGACTGGAGTAATGATGCTGAAAATTCAGCTTTGATCACAGAAATAAATTACATTTTGAAATATATTCACATAGAAAACTTATTTTAAATGATAAAAATATTTCACAATATTACTATTTTTACTGTATTTTTAATCAAATAAATTCAACCTTGATGAGCAGAAGAGACTTTAAATCATTAAAAAAAAGTCAGATCCCAAACTTTTGAACAGAACTGTACTTTGCTGGAAATGGGAAAGCAAATACTCTGAATATCTAGCAATATAATACTATTATACTATAATACTACAATACTATATATCATAAATCATACTTAAATAATATATATCATACTATATTTCACTGTAATGCTACTATTAGGGGTGCGACGAGACTCATGAGACGTGACACGTGATTGAGTTCACGAGAACCAGATTAGTTTTTTTACACAGTATTTTTAAGAACTCCTCAATGACGAAATATATGACTAGAAAAGTAGTCTGCAGGTGCATTTGAAATGTTTTAACTAATCATCTTGTAATGAATGTCATTTCAGTTCTACTTTCTGAGCATGAATTATCATATGCTGTAAAAGACAACAATACTCAAGCGCTGTAAAATCCTCCCGCCATCGTCTTGTCAGTCATCTCGTCACTTACTCTCGTCACATGATCAGTGAAATCTCATCACAGCCCTAAACTACTATACTATACATCATAAAATTGTCTTGATACCCCTTTGTTGCATACGGTTTGTGTTTGTTTGTAAGCATAAGCTTATCTAAATTAATATAATTAGTTGCATACAAAAGCGTCACAGATTCCTCCACCTGTAGCACAATGATTTGGAGGTAGTATTATCCTAAAACATGCACAAATGATGTGTACTTTGAAACTATTTTCAGTGTGCTGTGATTTGGGACTTGCTAATCCTTATCCCGCCTGCTATTTAGGCTGGCTAGTGTGTGATTTGTGATTCAGCCTTTAGCTGGTGTGTTACATAAGACTGGATTAGGGTGAGGTGACATTAGTGTGTGGACCATTGCCCTTCTAACCTGCATTACTCGAGGTTCACTAGTTTACCAAGAAGGCTCTTTATCTTTACTCTATCTAAGCAGCAGATTTACAGAACAGTCTGTTTGAAGCTGTAGATGTTAAACTCAATCCTCAAGAACAAACAAACTAGCTGCAGGTGCTGTATACTAGCAGACACGCACATCGTATCAAACATCAGCTGCTTTGAATAAATCCAAATTCGTTTTCACGTGAGCTCATTCTGGCTCAGTGCCGATTACATAAATACAGCTGCGTCCGTTTGACTGGAGTCCAGCGTCGTTGTGGTGCGTTGACTAGCAGGGGTGCACTGGTTATCTGATGACCTGTAGAGGGTCGCTGAAGTGACTTCTCTTCTCAGGCCTGAGCACTTTTATGCTTTGTATCTTTAATTAGTTAAGTGGATCAGTCCTGGTTCAGGTTAATCCTCATTCCCATATGTTCGCGGTACTCCGCGCCGAGGTTTGAGAGATTAAAAGGTAGAGTGCGAGTATGTGCAAAAAGATGGAAGGTGGGAAAACTGGAGGTGGTGGGAAGGTGTTTTTAAGATAACATGCGTTGTTGCTGACTTTTCAGACACGTTTAGTGAACTTTCAGCATCATTACACACTTCAGTCACATGATCCTTCAGAAATCATTCTAATATGCTGATTTGTTGCTCAAGAAACCTTTCAGATTATCAATGTTGAAATTCAGTGTTAAAAACTGATATTTCACAATATTACTGTTTTTACCGTATTTTTGATTAAATAAATGCAGCCTTGGTGAGCAGAAGAGACTTCTTACAAAAACAAAAAATCAAAAATTTAAATATGATTTAACTTGTGTATGGTGATTTTTGTCAGACAACAACAGATGTGAAGAGCTGAACTAAGCAGAATGCAAATATGACGTGATTGTCATATGCTAATTAGCGCCATCTAGTGACATTTGGCGACTTTGAGCAGGCTTTAGTTGACAATAGAGAAATGCATTTTTCTTTCTTAGCGTTCCTTGTCATCTTTTGCGTGATTAATTGGTAATAATTTTACAGTTTTTCATTAAAATTGAATATCCATCTCTGGAATTACTTCTAAGCCTACTTAACCAAGGCAATGTGAAGAAATATTAACCATAAAGGAAATATAGGTGATCCAAATTGTTGTTCTCTCAGGATTATAAACCACAAGAGGACCCAGAAATCTTTCACTCAGAGAAAACAGGCCGAGGACCTTTAGGACCGGACTGGAAAGTGAGTGGCTGTATTAAATTAATTAATTCATCAGACATTTTTGTTCCCTATTAACTCTGTTCTATATGAAGATCTTGTGTGATTTCTCCCTGAACAGAAAGAGCTCTTGGCTAAGCCAGACGCCCCTCGTATGTGTGCGTACAAACTAGTCACGGTCAAGTTCAAGTGGTGGGGCCTTCAAACCAAAATAGAAAACTTCATCCACAAGGTAACAATCGACACCCATTCATGCTAGCACTTTATAGCAACTTTATAGGTGTGCGATATCACGATTTTTAATCGTGGATGATTAAAATGTCTGTGTTTGTAATGTGCATCTTTGTTCTTATTTTTAATAATAAGAAAGATGAAATAAATATTTTCACCTTCGCCCACTCCTACTTTGGCCGAAATGGTCTGTCATTCTTTTTTCTTTTATATTTTGTTACCTTGTAAGGCTACATTTTTAAAATAGGGAAATTAGTTTAGCTGTACTGCTCAGTAAAATAGTAAAACCAACATAAATCGTGATTTTCCTGGAAAAAATATATTTTTGCCATATTGCCCAGCCCTATTTCCAATCGTGTATGGGACACAAAAAGAGATATTTACTAGATTGCTCTTTTTCAAGTGGGTGCCCATATATTATAATATACTATATTAGAGTCTTACAATAGAGGAATAGACTGAAATTGAAGTTATTGTTCAGTGGAAATGTTCCCTTCTGCCTTAGCACTCACTTTCACTTAAAGGGGACCTATTAAGTCTTGATGTTTTCGGGCTCTACTAGAACAGGTTTTCATGCTTGAATGTTCATTATTTTTCCCATATTCTCCATTGTTGCAGCTCCTCTCTTCCCAGTCTGTCAGTAACACTCTGTTTATTTCCTGCCTCTATGAAGCCCCTCCTTCTGAAAAGCACAATGTGCTCTGATTGGTCGGCTGGAGCAGAGTGTTGTGATTGCGCACTGATATAGAGAATAACTCCCACTGAAGGGACTTTGCAGAGCTTTTTCATGCTCTAACAGCAACATTACATTAAAAAAGATGTAAAAAAGCATAATAAGACCCTTTTGGTGTTGCGCTAATGTTATCAAGCATTTGTTTCTCCTCACTGACATCAAACCTGGAGTCAAATTTAAATGAGATTTGTGTGAGTTTGATAACTTAATTCTTCCAGTCTCACAATCCTTTGCAATAACACAGACCGTTTTTCATCTGCATTTGCAGCAAGAGAAGAGAATCTTCACCAACTTCCACCGTCAGCTCTTCTGTTGGATTGACAACTGGGTGGAGCTCACCATGGAGGACATCCGCAGGATGGAGGCGGAGACGCAGCGAGAGCTGGAAGAGGTGAGAATGATGACATTATGGTCTGAAGCACATATAGTTTTTCCTCCATTGCATTTGCTCCCACCCATCCTTGGCAGACCTCCTTATTCCCAGCAGTCGAGATCATGAAATGCTATTCTTTCCACATTTTGGTTTATTCATGAATATCTTGAAAGGTGTAGGGTGTCATTTCTGTGCCTCTAGTGTCACAAAAATGGAAATGTAGAAGTGAAGAATATAATTTATGTATATAATTAGCCTGATTTAAGTGTCACAAACCTCTCAAACCAAATAAAATTACAGCTCATTTTGAAAATAATGATTTACAACAAATTATGGCAATAGAGTTGTTGGCTTTTCATATCATTTGCAGTCTTTTGTCATTAAATTGACTGACTACAAGATATAATATAAATAGCAATGGATTAGTGCGCTATTGCAAGAAACACTGAGCTAAAGCATATTTGTGCTATACACGTGCAACCTGTATATCATCATCCTACAGTGCACATCTGGACACATTTTATAGCGTAATGTGGGCGTTTATATGTGGAATAAAACGTTACTACCTGTGATATTGGCACTAGGGGTCATTATTGGACTGTAGACCTAATTAACTGAATTTAAATCGGCTTCTGGATGCTATTGAAGGGGTTACAGATTTGAGCTATATTGGGTTTTTTTTTTTTACCGCTGGTCACTGCTGGCAGCGCACTCATATTCTCTATTTTCAGTTGTGTTTTTGTTGAACGCGTCCCAGCTCAAGTGTATAGTATTTGGCCCAGATTCTTTCCTCTACCCAGTAAATATGATGATCCAACGGCACGCAGTCTCTCCAAACTCTGACACGCTCTGTGATCGCTTTCAGCCTGCAGCCAAGGAAAACCACAAACTCCTCACTGCCTGGGAAATATCGATCAATACATTCTCCTCCAAATCCCAAAGGCGTAGCCGCTTATTAGTTTTATTCTCAAGCGACAGTTGGCCAAGACCAATAAAGTGATTCCTTAACCGTCAACCCATCAGTCACATTACGAGTTACATCTTTCTCCTAACCGGTTAATCTGTAATTGCCTTCAGTTGTTAGGGCTGGCGTTTATAAAACAAGCAGTATATGTAGTAAAACTCTATATTAAACAGTTTTTAACACTGCTACTATCCGGTTGCCAAGCAGAAAGTATGTATTTGGACTAATATTTGACGAATCAAGTTTGCTTTGGCTTTGCCGTGCTTTACAAAAACCTTCCAGGGTATATATTTTTTCAAAACCTCTTTTATGGAAATGATGGTGAATATGTTTCCAGTGAGGATTATGTCAACGTTAACCCATTCAGTGCCTCTTTGCTGTTAAATGGGTGAATCTCATGAAAATAGTCATGAATGCATAATATTTCTCCCTAAATTAAAGAAAATAAAGCATATTTTTGGACCATTAAAATATATATATATATATATATATATATATATATATATATATATATATATTATATATATAATTTTTTTTTTTTTGTATTCTGAAATGCAAAAATGCTGTTCCCCAATAATAAATAGCTTGTAATGTGAAAATGTATTATTAAAATTATTATTAATTTATTTATACAAGTATTATTTTATTTATCACATTTACATTAAGGTACAATTGTAACGTTCTGAATTTGTGTTGTTTTTTTAATTTAAATTTTTTTTTCCCCCAGATTATTACTGTATTACATTATAGAAATTGGTTTTATTTATTTGAAAAATTATATATTTTATTTTAATTACTTTTTTGCAGTACTGAAACTTATGGAAGCTTGTTTCGGCCACTAAATAAAAAAATAAAAAAGGTAATTGTGAGTTTATATCTCAAAATTCTGACATTTTTTTCTCAGAATTTGAGATATAAACTCACAATTGACTTTTCTCAGAATTGCGAGTATCACAATTTTGAGAAAAAAAGTCAGAATTGCATGTTGTAAAGTCAATTGTGATATAAACTCGCAATTCTGACTATAATTTGTGATTCTGACTTTATAACTCGCAATTCTGACTTTATATCACGCAGTTCTGAGAAAAAAAAAAAAAGTCAGAATTGTGAGATAAAAAGGCGCAATTACCTTTTTTATTTTGATTTCATGCCGGAAACGAGCTTCCATAGAAACTTTGCATAAGACCTGGTGAAGTTTGTAATATTTTATGTAAAAAAAAAAAAACCTTCTCAAATCCAAGCTTATTATATAGAGACTTTAGTAGGTGGGTTGATTGCCATAAAAAAAAAAAAAAAAAAAAATTATGACTTGGCCATTTCTAACTGCATTCACTCAGATATTCTTTCATGTTCTGCTATTGCATATTTTGATGTTTCTTGACACTTTCCTTCCAGGTGGACGCCAGTAAGTGGTAAGATCGCACCTAATGGCATATTTTGTTTCTAGATGCGTCAAAAGGGAACCGTACGAGGCACAACAGCAGCCGAAGAGTAGCCGAATCCTTTTTAGTAACACAAGGCAGGTGGAGAGACTCCGTAAGTCGTACGGGAGGAAAGGCAGCCGCTCCGTCGCTCTTTCTTTCTCACGTCCTTATCATTCGCCACCACCCACTAACCCATCACTTCGCTGCCTCCATTTCAGCTAACCACAACTAACTTTTCTTCTGGTGCTCTCCTCTCAGCTGACGTGTGCGAACATAACCCGAGTAAAAGTGTTAGTCATTTCAGACAAACTCTTGGCTGAACCGCCCAATAACTTTCGCTCAGGCCAGAGGAAAATAGTGCCTCAACGGCTCAAATTAAAAGCAGGTGTTTGCAGCTTCTTGAAAAAGCCTCATCTGCAAGTTCTAATGGTTTTAGACTCCAGTTGAAAGGTAAAAGAGGTTTTTTTTTTTTTAGGCGTTCTTGATGTTTAAAGCAAGTGTGGTGGCCAATGGCTGTAGCTTCCAAAATCAGCGTTCTTCTGTCGAGTTGTTGATCTTCTCTCTAAATGGAGGCAGGTTGCGATGTTTACAGGAGCAGCTGCAATGGCCTTCTTTTTCTTTTCCATTATTCTCATCTTAATGGGTTAGTGCATGCAAACAGAGTCATTTACTTGCCATCATGTCATTCCAAATGACTCCATATGACTTAGTTTCTTCCATGAAGATGTTTTGAATCTCCACATTTGTTTTCCATACAATGAAAGCATATCAAGTTCTGAAAAAGCAACTTAAAAGTAGTTTATTTTACATAGAGATGCACCAATGTAACTTTGTGCAAATATTTCAAAGGTGTGTTAGCTTAATAAGGTGATATAAAGAGACAATATAAGGAGTATACAAAAAGTACACAAGGTTTTTAAATAATTCTGCTTCAAACTGTTTTTAATAATTGTGTAATTATTTATAGTCCTACATTGAACTGTATATACAAGCATGTGACGGTATCAAATTTTTACTTTACAATAATTGCTGAAGCTTTTATCATGGTAGCCTATATTGTATCGCGTATTGAATTAGATTAGAATAAAGTGTTGTCCTTCCAGCAGGTTTAATAATTTTTTTTTTCTTACAATAAAAAGAATATTTAAATATACAATAAAACGATACACACAATTGAGTGTATTTTGAACTCATCTAATTTGTGTTTGACCAAATAGACTTTACGTCTTCAACATGCACCCTTAAGTAATGCCAACTCAATTTTCCTCGTAAACACAACTCAAATACTTTGTGAAACAAACATAATTCAAGTAAGCACTAATAAATAACTGAATATTAGCAGTATCCATTTACATTTCTTCTGTTCCATCAGCGCCATCTACTGTCAGAGAGTGAATGTGCATTTTCATTCAGCGAGTCTCCTTCGCTCGTGCCATCATGCGCTTCTCATCAATGTTATTTATTTAATTAAATAATCACCTTTTAAAGTTTAAGGGCCCTATCATACACCTGGCGCAATGCGACACCAGGTGCGACGCAAGTGTTTTTTGCTAGTTTCAGCCCGACACAGTTATCATTTTCACGTACAGCGCCACTTTGTTTAAATAGCAAATGCACTCGTGCCCATCTGTTCACCCATGGGCGTGCTGCTCTGAAAACGAGGTGTGTTCAGGTGCATTGTTGACATGTTGCTATTTTCAGGTAACTGAAAACAACTGCGCCATTGACCAGCAAACATCTGCTCTAAAGTCAATGGCGCGGTCATAATGGATAGTCATTGCATGCATCAGAATTACCTATTTGCAGTAAAGATGAATGAAATTGGCTAATTATTTAAGCAATTGTGGCAATACACATGTATTTAAACTGACTCGTCAGGTCGTCATGCAAGCGCACATGGCTTTTAAAGAGAATAAGATATGACACGCTGATTGGTTTATTGCACGTTACGCCCAAAACACACCCATGACTCATTAAGAAACTAGGTACAACCCTTTTGGACCATGCACCTGGCCATTTTTTCTGTCGTTAAACTAGCAAAAGTGGATTCGGACATGCACCTGTGTCATGCGCTTAGATCGCTAAAATAGGGCCCTAATATTCATATTAGGGTCTGTCGCTGTTTTTCCATAACCAAATTGAAAACCTCTTAAAATGGTCAGACGTTAATTACACCATTTAAGATATTTAAGAAGTTTTAGTCGCAAATGCGAGTGAAACTCTCACACTGTCGAGCCCTGGTAGTTGATAGCAGAAATAACCTTAGCAACACATTATTAGCTGTTTGATAACGTAGTCAAACAGAAGGCTAATCATATTAATTACTGCTATGTGTCCGACGTTGTAAAAAGCGATACCATTGTGCAGCATTTACCTCAGTAAGTTGACCGAGTGGATCTCTAAGCTGGCGTGAGCGAATGGAGACGGGGCTAATTAGCACATTCATAGATCCGCATATACTAAATGAGGCAAGGGTGTAGAGTTACATTCAAACTATTTTAAGGCGTGAAGAATTTTTTTTTTTTTTTTCACAGGAAGAAAAACGTTTAAATATGTAATTTGGTGATCAAAGATGAGTTTTAAGAGATACAGTTATTGACTTTAAGTCTTCTGACAATACCAAAATGTAATTTCGCTCTCAAATGTCATTTGCGTATTCAAATATGGAAGTGCAAAAGCTATTTGAGATGTTTTCAGTGAATGAACACCTAGATTTCATTTGGTTCTTCTCATGTCACATGAATTCAGATGGCTTGTAATATAGTGCATTTGTTGTATGAACTACTATTATAGTGCTTCTTAGAATTTGGTCTCTTTATACTTATATTGTATTGAAATGGGCAGCCTGAATGTTTCTTTAGAAAGAAAGAAACTCATGCAGGTTTGGAACGACATGAGGGTGAATAAATGACGACAGGACGTTCATTTCTGAGTGAACTATTCCTTTATTTTCTTATTGGTCATGTGTGTTGGACATCTTTCAGAGTTGCTTGAATCATGTGTTGATCTTGCAGCGTCTCTGTAAGGTAGTTATGAAGTTAATTTTATAGACTTTCTTCTCGAGAGAGAAATTTAGCGTCTGTTGAGAGTCAGAATGGAGCACAGCCGCTTCATATTTGCGTTATTCTCCCTCCCTCTGCGTTTGGCTGTGCCGTAAAATGATCTGGAAGAGATGAGACTCTCCTCAGCCGCTCTTTCCAAGCGTCTCTGCCCAATCTTGTTTTTTTTTCCTCTTTTCCTCCCCCTTCATTTCTCATTTCTCTTCATCGCTCCATTGCTGCTTCTCTGCACTAAGTTCTTGGTTTCTAATCAGCGCTTTTGTGTTTGTTGATTTTTCCAGAGTGTGTTTGTACTCTGTGCATGTGAGCGTGAGTGTTTCTGCTCTCTTTGATTTGAATGAGCGTGTGTGCTTGCGTTCGTACACGTGTGAGTGTGAAAAAATCGCCTGCTGTGTCTTGAATTTACACGGTGTCCTAACCAGGCACGATGAAAACTAAATGCTGCAAAAAAAACCCTTAGAACAAACCTTATACTCTAAGTATTAAACTTCAGTAGGTAAATCACCCAACATTGTTTGTGCTACAAATGTAAATGATTCCTCAAATCATACATCTTAAGCAATTAGACTTTGTAGATGATAAAACGTGAAAAAACTTATCTAGAGACTTGAGGATGAACTTAGAAACCACTTAGCATAGTGTATTAAAAAAAGTAATACACATAGTAACCCAGTATTTGTTTTATAGTAATGATCTTTTTTTTTTTATTAGTACAGTCAAATCGATTAATCATGATTAATCGCAATAATTCAATTCACATTTATTTGTATAAATGTGAATTGAATTAACTGAAAACAAAAATAGTGCGGTCAAATTGATTTAATCGCATCTATTCAATTCAGTACACACACACACAATATATAAACAAACTTTTGTTAGATGCGATTAATTGCGATTAATCGATTTGACCACACTAATGTTTGTTTTCAGTTTACTTTAATTTTAAGTTTTAGTAATTTTATTTGATTTAGTCTTTTTTTTTTAGTCAGTTTTAGTCATTTTAGTACATCTACTTATTTAGTTTTTTTATTTCAGTAACACTTTACAATTAAGGTTTCATTTGTTTGCAGCTATTTAAAAGTACAGTAAACATGAACGAGTAATGAAAAACACTTTAAACGTTTACTAATACGTGTTTTTTAAATCAAAAATTGCATCTTTTAACATTAATGCACGGTGAACAAAGAGGAACTGTTATTAACTAACATTAACAAAAATAATAAATGCTGTAAAATAAATATCGCTTGTTAGTTCATGTTAGCTAATGCATTAACCATCATTTCTAATTCCTTTTGTTTAAGTGTATGTTTTCCATCCAATATTTAGCCTACATGTTCAGTTTTATTTCAATTAAAGAAAAAGATTTTTAATAGTTTTTATTTTAGTTAAAAATAAGCAAGCTCACAGTAACGCTCTAGCAAATACCAGTCATGTTTTCAGAAAATGTAAAGTTGGTTTAATGTTCGGCAGGAATTTAGACCAAAGAAAAATATTAAATATTCAGCAGGATTTTAGACCAATGAAAAAATGTAATACCCTTAGTAACCCAGTGTTATTTCAGTATTAATTTCATGCTGTTATTTGTACTATTATAGTGTTTTATAGTATTAATATTTTGATTTAGCTTTTATTTTTATATTTTGAGTTTAATATTCAGCAGGATTTCAGAGATTTCACTGTAACCAAATTGTATCCAATCAACGACATGGATTAGAAGAGTTTGTCACATGATCGGCCGCATCACGTTATCACTTCATGCCTGGTTAGGACGTGATGGTGGAATGATTTGTTTACTTTTATTTGGTTGGATTGAAACATGCATTAAAAAACTTCCTAACGGTCACTTTCTTCTTCTCTCACGCCTGTAGCTTCGTAAAACTGGTCAGGTTCGAGGCACCAGTGCTGCTCACGAACAATGAGGCAAAACTACAAGAATCCAACCATGATGACGCGTGACGAAAGACATCAACGCATCCAACAAACCGGCCAGCGGCGGCGCCGTCGTCGTCCTCCACCAGACAGCAGAATGACACAATGATCAGTAGTACTGGACAGGGTGGACACACAATTTTGTGCTGGACAAGACTTGACCTGTTTTCTAGATTCAGGCAGGTTGATCCAGTGACTATTACCACTTTGTTAGGACATTTAGAAAATATCAGAGTATTGCTGTATGGTTGTGTTATTCTATTTCAGAAAAAAATCGACTTAATTTTGGCAGGCATCGGACCAATTATTTGTTTGTTTTTGTTTGGATATCTGTTCGTAATGGTTCAGATCTTTTCTTTCCTGTCTGTGTTTAGTTTTCCCCCCGCAGATGAAGCACTTCTTTTTGGTTCCTTTAACTTCCTTAATTAATTTTAAAAGGGTTTTTAATTTGTCGTATCAGCGTAGTCCTGCCTATCATGTTTTGTTTTTCTAGGAAAATGTGCGATGCTACTTGCACGGCATGCACATTTGTGCGCATAAACACACGTCCACCTCACAGAATGTATTTATTTATTTCTGTGAGTGGCTTTTGCATGAGCTCAGGCTGTTTTTGAGAGGGTCTCCATGTTCTCCGAGACCATGTGACGCAATCCCCCCTCAGGACTCTTCAGATGAACATGGTTCTCCTCTCTGAAATCCAGACTAATTACCGGAGCAAATCGCTGCTGCTTTTTTATTTTTAGAGTGGCTTTAGGACAGGCAAAGTGCTTTTATATCGCTAATCTACCTGTAATGCTCTCAGGGTTCCCACGGTCACAGACAACCTGGAGATATCAGGGAAATGTTGTGATTTCCAGGCCTGGAAAAGTCTCGGTCCCGGTTCATTACATGTGTGCATGCAGAGAATAATTTCATTTAGTCCCTCGGTGCTTTTAAAAAAGCACAAATCGCAGTTGCAATGCACGTAAACCAGGCCAACAATGGTCGTTTTTGAGGTGTAACTACTTTTCCAGGTGGATGAATCTCTGGTTACTGACGTGATGCTTTGCTGATCCTTCTCTGCAATCCTTGCGCATATTATGCAAATATTACTGGCGTTGTCATGACAACAAATTTAAATTAGCTGTCACTACACAGGCACAGTCGGTAAGAGATTCTATTGCAGAAGGCTCATGTTTGTGCAAGGGACACACTGAAATTTTCTCTGATCAATATTATGCTACATGCTGTCATTAGAACTTTTCTTTAATGAAATGTAAGGCATACATATAGTAAGTGGCCAAAACTGATGTCCGGCATAGAAAATTTGACAACTTCACCCTTTATATTATAAAAATACGTTAAAGATTTTGTAATCATATTTCCCAGTTGTGCTTGGAGTCGATTGTTTTATTTGTGATGATAACGCAATGAAACATGACACTTTTTGTCCAGGCTGTCATACAAAGAAATTATGAACTTATGCAAAAATGAGAGAACCGACAAAATATTAATAACTGATCATGTTGTACTCATTGTGAGCTTTTAGTTTTTCTGTGCATTTTTTTTTTTGTTTGCATAGTAAAATAAAACCTGTAGCTGTATCTGCCAAATAATTTTGTCAGATAAATACCCTAACCAATTTAGTATTTTGTTCTAACCTCATAAAAAATATTTTACTAAAATATTTTGATGGTTTAATCAAACTTGTAGGGTCATTGAAAGCAAATATCCCCCCCGGACATCACTTTTGTATGGAAGCTTGTTTCCGACATTAAATTAAAAAGGTAATTGCGACCTTTTTGACTTTTCTCATAATTGCGAGATATAAACTCACAATTGCGTGTTATAATGTCCAGTTGTCAGGGGGAAAAAGATTGACGTTTTTTCTCAGAGCTTCGAGTTTGTCTCACAAATTCTGACTTTATAATTTGCCACTGCATGTTTATATCACGTAATTCTGACTTTAAGACTCGCAATTGTGAGTTTATCACAAAAAATAGTCAGAATTGCGAGTTTATGTCATGCAATTCTGACTTTATAACTTGCAATTGTGATTTTTTTTTTTTTTTTTTTTTTTTTTTTTTAAATCTCGCAATTGCGATAGTCATAATTGCGACTATCTCGCAATTCTGACTTTATCACGTGATTCTGACTAATTTGCAATTCTGAGAAATATTCAGTATTGTGAGTTTATATTTCGCAATTCTGACTTTTTCTCGCAATTGCAAGTTATAAAGTCAGAATTGTGAGATTTAAAAAGCCACAATTACCTTTTCCTTTTCTTTTTTTATTTAGTGGTGGAAACAAGCTTCCATAATTTTGGCTACTACTGTATCTATATAATTAATAAATAGTGAAATATTACAATCTCTTACGATCGCCTGTAAAAGTTGAACAGAAGGTGTGGGAACCCTGAGCTTTGCACCTGAATGTGTGTGTAGATGCCTCAACAGATGCTTAGGACAAAGAGGAAAACTTTATAAACGCTTGATATTTGAATAGTTTCTATATTGTACCAGGCCAGTGCTGAGTGAGGATGTGCATGTAGAATAATTCTACTTCCTGTCCTCCTCGTCTCTGGCCGTCCTGCACCAGCTCAGATCATCCAGCCTAGCAAAAAGCGTCTCTGCTGTTTGCACTTGACCCGTTTTATTTTCTCGTTCATAGTAACAGGTTTTTAAAGTGTACAGTTCTCCGGCCACGTCTCAAGAGGAGACGGGCGGACAGATGTGATTTTTATCATATGTTGTGGCCAGTGCATTAGTGTCTATTTTAATAGTTAGGCTTTCATGGACAGCTGACGGCTGGAGTTTGCGCAGATGCATGCAAACTAGTGCCTGATGTCTGCATTGAAATGTGCTTCTGCGATCCTGTGTGTCATTGTGATTGTCGAGGTAGAGTTGCACATTTGCGACAGTTTTCAAGCCTGAATGTGGCATACAAGAACGTCTCTCCCATTTCAAGGTCCACAAATGTTCACGCAATCATCGCAACTTGTCATACGATGGGCTTCGGCCTTGACACCTTCAGTACAATCAAGGCGACGTTATCGCGTACCCGTGTTTCCTTTCTCGTAGGTCTTTGGCATTCTGAAGTCAGATTTTGATTTTACCTTCTTCGTATGTTCTCTAGATCATGATTGAGCAATCAGTGCACTGACGTCTGCTCGCCAGACATGTCTACAGAATACTGTCTCGAGTCTCACGGATCGTGTGGTTTACTTTTGTACACGTACAGGGCTTTTAGGCTAGCGGGGTGGGCATGGGTTCAGATATGATGAATCAATCATGTATTGTAATCTTTTTCTTGGGGAATTACACAATGCTGTTTTACTGTCTTTTTCTGATTGTTTGTTTGAAAATCAGGGGAAATATCAGTGAATGTACAATGGTGTGATTTTATTCTGTTTTTTTCTTTTTTCTGCAGCTTTTGAATTGGTTATAAATTTAACAATTAACAATATATCTAATAAATTTCGACACCAGTTGTGTTTGGGCTTTTATTTTTAATTTTCTTTGTACTGTGATGTTGCATGCTTTAATGTCTTATTTACTAGTTAAACCAAAGATTATAGATAGAGAAAGATGGTTTACTCCTATTGCTTATGAATGGGGAAAAAACTGCAACGCGCAATATGGCGGAATATATCCCGCCTTTTAAGTAAAAGAGACGGTTTTCATCAAAAAATATAATAATTTGTGTTCTGAAGATGAACGGATTATCGTAAATACGCGTTTCCTAGGTATAAATTGCACATGAACGCCCTCCCATTTCGAATCTTAAATGTAATGAGCTCATAATCACGACTTCAGAAGTGGGAATTATCAAATTTCCGATAAGGCAGCATAACCCTTTAATATCAAGCATGTCGGAAAGATCGTATTTACGAGTTAAACTCACATGACGCCACCACAAAGTCGTAAATATTCGCGTGCAATCGGAATTATCGCAAATACGTGCGTTTTTTTTTTTAGTTAAAAATCGGACGCCCTTTCAAGTCGTATTTACCACTGGGAAGCTCGGGGATAATTTTCGAGTTGGGCATGCAGTAGACCCTTTTCATATTTGTCGTCAGTTTGGTAAACTTTTATAGCGGTGAATGAGAGACTTCATTAAATATATAATTTATGTTTCCATTTACACAAATAGCAAAACAAAAACTCAATCGAGTTTTCAAAAAGAGGGAAAAAAATAGAGAGTGATTGATAACGACAGTCAGAAGAGAGAAAGATGTCATTTTTACCGTCACTCCCATAGCCGCCGTATTAGAAACTCCCTCACAGCAGTCTTAACTAGTGTTTTTTGTTTTGTTTTGTTTTGTAATTTGATGCAAAGGTAATATAATACTAAGTATAGTGTTATAAATGTACACAACTTTTTTTTAAAAATGAAAACATAAAAAACATTGCAGGATTTATGATGTTGATGACCGTTAAAACGCGTCATAGCAGTCTGAAAATGGGTTTTTAAATGTAAACATGGCGGAGAACGGAACGCTGCGACTTGTTTTCTTCGTTAATTTTTCCACAACAGCTACATCGTCTTGTCAAAGTAGTGCGTATTTACATACATGAAGCGTATTGTATGTTTTATATACAGCGAAAACAGCCTGTATTTGACCAAAATCCCACAATCGTCAGAAAGCTGACTATCTAGATAGCGCGGTGAATGTTTGGTTGTCAATGAACGGGACGATAATTATCATTTTGGCTTAGAGATTTTATAAACAAAAAGGCAAAAATAAACCTGGTGTCCTCCATGATTCCCGTTCTTTCCGACAACTAAGCACTTGAATGCGACGAGCTCGTAGTCACGACTTCAGAAGTGGAAAGTAGGACATTTCCGAAAGTACGTGAATTACGAGTCGGAGCAGAAACATGGCGGAATACCACAATACTTTAGCAGTGGCGTTGTCTGGCTTTTTTATCTACATGACATTAACTAAATACGCTAACTGTCTGCACAAAATATAATAGCGTTGTAATACAACAATGTATGTAACGACAAAGCTTACAGTGGCTTTATAAATTAATTTAAACACACACACACACACACCTGATGCCTATTCTTTGTTCTTCATTTTCCAGAAGTATAGTTTAAAAACCTTGCTGCGTAAGTTAGTTAATTAAGAGAAGGTACGCCGCCATGATGAACGTGATTTGAACGCACCTGACGTCATAAACACGACTTCCCTACTCGTAAATACGAACTTCCCAGGAGGACTTGAACGCAGAGTTGTCACAGCCATGGAAAACCTGGAAGTATCGGGTAAGTTTACTGGTTTTTAGGCCTGGAAAATAATGGAAATCTGTAAGGTGAATATATTTTTCTGCTCTGATATATAAATATTCGGTAGTAACACTTTTACAGTAAATAACATGAGTTAATGCATACATTAATAAGCAATACATTTGTTGTTGCGGTATTTATGTTCATGTTAACAAAAGGAACCTTATTGTAAAGTGTTTCCAAATATCCTAATCCAGTCCTTATCGTTAGTCTAAAAGCGTTAGGACCTTAAATGCTGCATTTTTACTTCTGTTTCAGTCATTTTTGGCCACAGAATCTGATTTTTTCCTAGTTTTCATCAGTGTGTTTGTTCCTGACAGCAGCACTAGATGGCACTGTTCCGCTTTGTCAAAGAAACAGGTAACGATTTCTCATGGAGACCAGAGGGACCTACAAAATAAGTCTTATGGCTCTCCATTTATTATCCTTTTATTAGTTTAATTTCTTCACTCATACCTATCAATAAATGGCCACTTATATTTCACCATAAAACCTTTTAGTACCCTAATGATTGTATCATTCCATAGTGGTTTGTGGGACACAGTAGTTTGTAGTATACCGTTTTTATTTCTACAATTTCGTAATCACCATTCATTAAAAAGCTTTTGTTGTAAAGATAAATAATTTGGCCCATGCTGCAGCAATGAGTTCTAAAAATACATCACAATCACCGGTTACTTACAGGAAATTAACCCTGAAGACACATTCATTATCTCTGGCTGCCATTCGTCACAGCTTGAAAACGAAGCCTGTTTCATGCATCTGCTAATTTACTAATTAACTGATGCATATTTACTACATTATCTGTGCATAAAGGAAAATAGCTATTTGAAGGATTTGGGAATGACTGAATGTTTACACCGAAGCGTTTGGGATTTATTTTTATTTCATATTTAATTTCAGTTGAGGCATTTTTTCCTAAGCTTCATATTTTTATTTACATGCTTTAATAATAAGTAAATTTGAGAGTCGAGATATTAATTCCAGTGTAAATAAGAAACCTATAGATTATGTACAGAATCAATATAAATGGAGTAAATCTAGTTTTGATACATATAGCTATAAAACTATCTATTTGTGAAAGACAAGTTTAAGACATAATAGTGTTGTTTCTTTTTATTATTATTAATCTATTATATTATATATTAATACATCTCTTTTAGACTTCCTTAAGCGAAGCCCCGCCCCTTTTGCGTCAGACCCCGCCCTTACCAACGAAACCCCGCCCCCTGCGCATGTGTGCCTGTGTCGGCATTGGTGAGAAATCAGCGCTGGAACAGATGAGGGAATGTCAAACTTGTTGCCGATGCCCGCGGCTCAACACATCCGACACAAGGATAAATGAGAAAATCCTCCTGGAGCCAGAACCATTTGACGGAACAGCGCGTAATGTACGGACAACATTAAAGAAAATGGCGATTAATTTTTGTGCTGAATGCATTTCATACTGTGACAACAAAAGGGATCCTGGGCTCTCCAGTTCATAAACGCGCGCGCACCCACAGCGGCGCATCGAGTCTCCTCACAGGACTGAACGCACGCGCGAAGTTCTCCTCAGAGGACCGCCGATTTAATGCATGCATTTACTCGTTTTGAATTCATGTAAGTGTTTTTAATATAGAATAATTAGTCGGGATCGCTCGCGTTGCATTGGAGATGTGAACATGGGACATGTGCTACGCGCGCTGGTTTGCACTCCTCTGGATATGTGTTGAACGACTTGGGGACGTTACGCATCGAATAATGATGTAAACGAGGAGTTTTTTTAAGATGCGCGTTTTCCAGGATCGTTGCATTAAGGATATACACAGAGGAGTCCGCGTTTTTACGCCTGTGCTGGAATTGAGGTACGTCCAATTGTCATCTGATCTCTTACTTTCGCATCATTTAATATTTATCAAAACGCACATGCATGTGAAACGAAAACTTTATATATGCATTTTTTAAATGATTAATTGTGTTGTTGAAATTATATAATTATTTGGAGTATTAAATTGATTTTCTGAGAGACTAAAGAAAACAATGTTTGAAAATACAAAAAAAAAAAAAAAAGGATTGTTTGATTTAATTTTATCTCTCTTTTTTTTTTTTTTTTTTTTTTTTTTGCAGTGACAAACAAACAAAAGGAATTTAATCCTCGTAGACTGAAAATGAACTCTAATTATAACAGTGCCGGATTTCATATGAAAGGGCCGTCAGTAGCTGTGGAGCCGATGATGGGTCCCCTAAACGAGTCCCCCATGCAGGGACTCAACTTTGTCTCAAATAGAGACCAGTATGGATTCCAGACTCATGGCCATGGGGATATGCTCGCTATGGGAGTTCAGCCACAACATCAACTACACATGCAAGGACCGTTCAACCATCAACCTCCTAACCACGAGCAGCATTCACATCTGTACCAGGATAGCGTCCCCTCTTGCCTTCATGGGGACAGACACATGGGTTTCAACAGCACCAACGCAGGCCACCCGCATATGTTTGAAGGAGGATTTGGTCAGCAGCTCGCAGAGGCGCAGTCACGAGAATGTATCTCACAGCAGCAACATCAACAGAGAATGGCCGCGATGCCTGAGTTTCAACCACACGGCCATCCGAATGGTAACAATGCCGTTCCGGCACCGTGTCTTCCCCTAGACCAGTCACCAAACCGTGCTGCTTCGTTCCACGGCCTGCCGTCCTCGTCCCCTGAAACCCACAGACTTGAACATTACAGGCTTTTCCCACAGGGCAGGATGGGGGGATCAGAGCACTGTTTTCCCTGTGATCCTCTGACGGGGAATTTCGATATGACAGGATTCTCCACCGCGGACAATTCAGAGCACAAACTGCCCTATTGTGAAACGGGGAACCAAGTGGCCGGGGGTCATTTTCCCACTTGCAATCGAAGCGGTTCCCGAGGGCCCATGATGGGCGGCTCGAAAGTCGACCAGCAGCTACCTCAGCAAAACGTGTTTTCAGACCGATTCGGGAACAGAGGGAAAATGGATCCGGGGGTTAACGCTAGACACCACCTCATGGCGCAGCAAAGACCGGGACCTGTCGCCAGGCAGAACCCTGGTTCCCCTGCCCTTCCGCGGTTTTATCACACTCCGGACTATGTAGCGAACAATGCGGACCCAATGGTCCACGTTCAGCATGGGCACCTGGATCGGCCCGTCCATAGACTGAACAACCATAACATGCATCCCTTCGGGGAGCCGGTTTTTGATGTCCCCCAGCTAGCCCCTCAGCCCCCACATCACCCTCACCTCAGCTCACTGCCTTATTTGAATATGGCGAAAAGGCCACGGTTTGATCTCCCAAATGGCTCTGCGGGAGAGAGCTGCAGCCCCCTAAGCAACAGCTTACATAATCGGCCCAATCTTGAGAACCACCTCTCCCCCTCAGCTTTCCCCTCTCCCATGGGGGACTTCACCTCTCATGTGACGGATGGGTTTCCATCAGGCCCCCTTCCCTTGAGCTCCGGCCCACAGCAGCAACAACAGCAGCAGCAGCAGCGGCGGCAGAACGCAGCAATGATGATCAAACAAATGGCATCGAGGAGCCAGCAGCAGAGAATGAGGCAACCCGACCTGCAACAGTTAAGTCTCCACGGGGACGTCACATCAAACGGCATGGTCTGCCGAGGCCCTCTGGGTAGTGTGTCTCAGTCCAATTTCGAGAAGAAGCATAATTTTCATGGAAACTTTGACAGCCCCCACCTACCTCAAGAAAACTCATGGTTTCCTGAGCCGCAGCAGCATTGTAGAGAAACAAACACGCATGCCTTGGAGCAGGCAGAGAATGGACACAACATTATTTTTAGACAAGGCGTCACAAGCATGGACATGCAGTCTTTGAATTCTCCGGGAGCGCATCATCCGTTCGAAAATAATGTCAGCAATCCTCTGCAGATGCAGTCTCCTGATGAGAGCAACATGCAGTCGGGCGCACCCACAGACAGGAGGCCGGCTGAATTTGGAGGAATGGCGATGAGACGGCAACACAGCTTCCCTCCTGGAGGGCCGAGTCAACAGGGAGCCCCCCAGAGCAATCCTCCAGGATTTAGCTCCTCTCCAGGGAACTATCCCGCCCATCCCGAGTACCTCTCCAGCCAGCACCTGTCAGTCAATAAGCTTGGGGCCCTCTCTTTGGGGAATTTGAACAAAGCCAGTACAAAAGACAGTGTGTTTGGCCAAAGCTGTCTGGCAGCTCTTTCCACGGCCTGCCAGAATATGATCGCCAGCCTTGGGGCCCCAAACCTCAATGTGACTTTTAATAAGAAAAGTCAAAATGAGGCCAAACGCAAAGCAGGTCAGGTTGAGCAGGACATAAATAGCAGTGGCAGTAGCGGCCCAGGGGCAGAGTATTTCCAGAGCAATGCTTCTCAGAATAGTCAAACGCCTTGCTCTGGGAATAACAACAATACGACGACAGGTCAAAGTGGTACAGGCCAGATGGCGAAAAGGGAGGCGAGCACCCTCTCCCCAAACGACAACATGGAGTCTGGATGTGAGGGGAAAATGGCAACAGGCAAGGGGAGGGGGAAGAAGAGACGAGACAGTGGGCACATCAGTCCCGGAAACTTCTCCCCTCCATGCGGCGGCGGTAACCCTGTCGTCAGTCCGAGTCAGCAGGGCTCAGCTTTGGGCTTGGGCATGGAGAGCCGAGGGAAGACCCCGGAGAGGTCGCTGGTCTCCCCTTCCTTCGGTAAGCCCGACCTCGCCACCTCAATGGACAGCGGAATTCAAAGCGTAGGCAAGTCGGACGGCGTTTCGCCGTGCATGGATTATTTAGACGAAGCCAGCCCCAACTACAACGCTGAGGACCCGAGGCCTTGCAGAGCTGGCGTAAAGTGTAATTCTGAAAACAGGGCTGGCTACAGTGACGCTCCGTGCAT
>CM074433.1:45926010-46016010 GCA_037101425.1 Elopichthys bambusa
TGTAATGTAAGTGTGTGTGCGTCTGTTTGTGTATGCGTTTTTTGTGCATTTGTGTGCGCATGTGAGTGTGCGTTTGTTTGTGTGAGTCCATGCATGTGTGTGTGCATTAATGTGCACGTGTGCTTGTAATGTGAGTGTGTGTGTGTGTATGCAGTATGTATGTGTACATGTAGTGTGCTTTCATTGTGTGCTTGTGTGTGTGCACGTACGTGTGCGTGTTTTTGTTTGTGTGCGCATATGTGCGTGTGTGTGCACGTTAGTTTGTGTATGTGTGAGTGCATGTGTAATGTGTGTATGTGTCAGTGTGTGCATTTGTGTGTGCGCGTTGATTTGTTTGTGCATTTGTGTGTGTGTCTGCGTGTAATGTCTGTATACAGTATGTATGTGTGTACATGTAGTGTGCGTGTGCGTTTATTGTGTGTGCATGTATTTGTTTGTGCGTTTGTGTGTGTATGCGTGTGTGAATAAGTCTGAGTGTTAATGTGTGTAGTGTGTGCATGGGGTTGTGTGTGTTTGTGCATTTGTTTGTGTGTGTGTGCATGTTTGTGCGTGTGTGAATGTGAGTCCATGCGTCTGTGTGTGTGCGTGTTTGTGCATGAGTGTGTGTGCGTGAATGCGCAAGTGTGTGTGTGCTTGTAGTGTGTGTGTGTATGCATGCAGTATGTATGTGTACGTTCATTGTGTGTGCTTGTGTGTGTGTGTGCACGTGTTTGTTTTTGCATTTGTGTGTGTGCGTGTAATGTGTGTATACAGTATGTAGTGTGCGTTTGTGTGTGTGCATGTTTTTGTTTGTGCGTTTGTGTGTGTATGCGTGTGTGAATAAGTCTGAGTGTTAATGTGTGTAGTGTGTGCATGGGGTTGTGTGTGTTTGTGCAATTGTTTGTGTGTGTTTGTTTTTGCATGTGTGTGCGTGTAATGTGTGTATACAGTATGTAGTGTGCGTGTGCATGTTTTTGTTTGCGTGTGTGAATAAGTCTGAGTGTTAATGTGTGTAGTGTGTGCATGGGATTGTGTGTGTTTGTGCATTTGTGTGTGTGTGCATGTTTGTGCGTTTGTTTGTGTGTGTGTGCGAGTGTGTACGCAAGTGTGTGTGTGCTTGTAATGTGTGTGTGTGTGTGTGTGTATGCATGCAGTATGTATGTGTATGTTCATTGTGTGTGTGTAATGTGTGTGTAATGTGTGTATACAGTATGTAGTGTGTGTGTATGTTTTTGTTTGTGCATTTGTGTGTGTGAATAAGTCTGAGTGTTAATGTGTGTAGTGTGTGCGTGCGTTTGTGTGTGTGTGTGTGTGTGCGTGCGTGTTTGTGCATGAGTGTGTGTGTGTGTGTGTGTGTGTGCTGTAGACAGGGTTTCTGAGCCTGATGTTTCTCCAAGGTCACTGGTGACTGTTTGCAGTGTTTACAGAAATGGCCAGTCACATCGAATCTCCATCACTCGTGTGAATCCGTTTATATCCCATGAAATATTTATGAAATATTACACATTCTCTGTCCTCTGAGATGGGCACGAGTACCTGAGTAGTCATAATTGACAGCAATCAATCAGGAATGAATTAATATTCATTTCATGAACTTGATTAAACTTTGCTGTAAATATATAAATCATTTAATTAATATTAATCATGAATGCACTAATATTAATTTAATTTACATATGCAGTTCACAAATATGGAGCCTTAGCCATTAGTTTTGTAGTAAATTTATGCTTTTTCATTTTTAATGAAAATACACTACATATTTGCATACTTCCATTTGTTATAGATCATATTTTTAATGACATTCATTCACATGTTTGTGTTGTTTTGCTGTTGTTTCCAGGTGACGCTCGAAGGTTAGAGACAGTATTAGAGTCCATACAGAAGAACATTCACTCCTCCTCTCACATCTTCAAACTGGCGCAGGATGCCTTTAAGATAGCGACCCTCATGGACAGTCTGCCGGACATCACTCTGCTGAAGGTCTCCCTGGAGCTGGGTCTTCAGGTATCCACGCTTCATCCATCAGCACACACCTGTACCTGTTTGTGGTCTTTTCTTTACACGTTTTCTTTTTGTGCCCTAATAACTCGCAGGTTATGCGTATGACGCTTTCGACGCTGAACTGGCGGCGGCGAGAGATGGTACGATGGCTAGTCACATGTGCCACAGAAGTTGGTAAGTTTGAACCATTAGCGTTATCAGATCTTACCAGGCTGTGCTTTACAGTGATTATACCACGGTGTGGTACCAAAACTTTTTTACAAAATTGCAGCAATTACAAATTCATAAACATTTTTGGTTCAATAAACAATTCATTTCTAATAGTAAAGTAATATATGTTTGCAAGTTTGAGCTTTCAGTTATGAAAAGTTAGTTATGAAAATCAATTATCCAGTCAAGGCTGTGCCTTACGTTGATTTTACCACATTGATAGCTTAGATTTTACCATGATAGCGAAACAGGGTAAAATAACCATAATAATACACAGCCGTGAGTGACTTATTGCTTTTATAAAAACTGCAATCTGATAAAAAAATACTGTTCAACAAGCAATTAACTTTATTAATAGTAAAATTAAAATTATTTCAATTAAACAATAAATTTATTGTTGCACAGATGCTGCAAAAATCTGTTATTTTTTCTAAATATATTTTATACATATGTATAAATATGTATATATGCATGTATATTTATATTTTTTATATTTACATACACACATACATAGGTTATACAACATATATAATATAAGATATAATTAATTTTGAAGTTTTATTAAGTGTTAACAATGAGATGATGTGGTTTTTATAATCAGTTATCACTGCTTTTGTCATGTTTTACAGGATGGACAAAATTTGTCACCAAAAAAGTATTTCGTTTTAACCAAAATTTCGGTTTTGCCGAATGACAATATTTTCAAACAATGCTAACAGGCTGATATCTAGCTAGCTAGCAAAAGGACAATCAAACATTTTATATTTAGCACAAGTTTTTAAAATATTACAACATTTTCCATGTTTTATAGCGGTTGTACCGAATTTCAAGACATGCGTATGAGCAAGTGAATAAATTAACTTTTCAAATAGTTAAAAGAGAATTAGTTACTTTGCTTCATGACCATGTGGTCCTTTGCAGGCGTCTGAACGATGTCACATCCTGTCACATGAGATATTGAACGCATGACTTGATCCAAAATGGATCCCTTTATATTGGTTAGGCCGGTTTCACACGGTATTTTTATTTATTTTTTGGCGTGCATGTTAACCAACGAATGCATTCACCCGCAGCAGGAGCGTCGCGTCTATTTCTGCTGCGCTGCTGACGCTCAATTAATGTGAAAGCACACTTTTGATGGACAAAATAAATATAATTTCACACAAAAAGTGTTCAAAATGCTCAGAATAAGCATGTCTGATGTGTTTTAACAAGAATTTGAGTGTGACAGAAAAGAAAATTAAGAATAAAAAATATTTATAGAAGATTTACCCATTTAAACTTGTTTTTAATTATTCAGTTTGGGTTAAAGTGTGGTGTATTATAAAAAACTGAAGTAAACTAGCCAGAAAATATGATATATATAAACATTATTTTAGTTATTACACAGAGATATATAGGCTGCAGCATTCCCAAATCAATCCCAAGTTTGCCGTCTTGTAAACGTGTACATGCGGCAGATGATGTAAAACACACACAAAAAAAAAAGGAATGATTTTATTCTTTAGGAATGAATCTTTGATGAAATGTTATGAAGACTTTTTTTTCTTTATGTGCACTAATGAATAAGAATATGTAATAAGAATATGTATTAAGAGACAGTTGTTTTCAAGGACATTGAATGACATTGTGTGTGTGTGTCTGCGCAGGGGTCTACGCACTGGACAGCATCATGCAGAGCTGGTTCACCCTCTTCACACCCACCGAGGCCACGAGTATCGTGGCGACCACAGTCATGTCCAACAGCACCATCGTACGGCTGCATCTGGACTGCCATCAGCAGGAGAACCTGGCGAGCAGCGCGCGGACGTTAGCCCTGCAGTGCGCCATGAAGGACCCTCAGAACTGCGCGCTGTCGGCCCTCACGCTCTGCGAGAAGGACCACATCGCTTTCGAGACGGCCTACCAGATCGTGCTGGACGCGGCCACCACGGGCATGAGCTACACGCAGCTGTTCACCATCGCGCGCTACATGGAGCACCGCGGCTACCCCATGCGCGCATACAAACTGGCCACACTCGCGATGGCCCACTTGAACCTGAGCTACAACCAGGACACGCATCCCGCCATCAACGACGTGCTGTGGGCGTGCGCGCTTAGCCACTCGCTGGGCAAGAACGAGCTGGCTGCCATCATCCCCCTGGTGGTGAAGAGCGTCAAGTGCGCCACCGTGCTGTCGGACATATTGCGGCGTTGCACGCTGACCACGCCCGGCATGGTGGCGCTGCACAGCCGCAGGAACTCTGGAAAGTTGATGTCGTTGGACAAAGCCCCGCTAAGACAGCTCTTGGACGCGACGATTGGGGCCTACATCAACACGACGCACTCGCGGCTCACGCACATCAGCCCGCGGCACTACAGCGAGTTCATCGAGTTCCTCAGCAAAGCCAGAGAGACTTTCCTCATGGCGCACGACGGACACATCCAGTTCACGCAGTTCATAGACAACCTGAAACAGATATACAAAGGCAAAAAGAAACTCATGATGCTTGTGCGAGAGCGCTTCGGCTAGCTTCGGCTAAAAAAAAAAAAAAGAAAAAAAGAAAAAAAAAAAGACATTACGAACCACACCGGTATTATGTGTATAGACTTGACGTTTGCGCAAAAAAAAAAACGGAAAAAAAAGTGGAACGTTGTCATGTTGTGGAAGTTTGTGTGTTTCCCCTTTATTTGTGTGAAAGCGTGTGAGAGTATGTCACCACGTTTCGGTTTACACTGAGTATATGTTGTCCAGTGGCGAAAGTCCACACAGCACTCCAGATCTCTCTCTCTGTTTAACATTCACAGCCTCAAAGTGAAGAAGAAAAATGGCTTTAAACCAAACAACACCTCCATCCTAAGTGACAAGTACCTCGTACGGCTTCAGCTTTACTCCTTCCTGAACCAGTCACACGTTACCAGTGTACTAAAGAAGTGTTAGAAACGAGAAAAACAGAAACACGTCTCCATTTTGTTTTGTTTAAATTCCTTTTCAGGCTAATTGCGTGGCTTTGCAGTGCTGTTTCGTCCAAAAGCATGTCACACACACACACACACACGCTTCTCAACCCCATTGTGCTTGCGCTTGTGGAAACTTAGCGACTGTCGACATACATCTCAGGGATTCTCTTTGAAAAAAAGGAAAAAAAAGAAGAAAAAAAAATGGTCATGAAAGAATGAGAGCATTTTATTGTACTGTATATATGATAGTATATGTCTGAATATTGAAAAAATGTATACGTTAACTAATTTATAAAAAGAATATTCTATGTAATGCAAAATACTTGAAGCTGCAGTACCTTGGTCTGAAATAAAACATATCAGAGGGACTAAACGCGAGCCTCGGGCTGTGTTCGGAACGCAAGGCTAGCGCGCTGCATACTGCGCGAGAAGTAGTGTGCGAATCGGAAATGGTAGGCATTAATCATCTGACGTCGCATGTTTTTAATTCAGTTCGTCTTGGTTGCTTTTCACACTTAATCTGCATTGCACAGTATGCATACTACACACTGCAGCCGCAGTAACCGTACGCTAGCGTTCTATTCCGAACACGGCCGCGCTGTCGGGGCTGGAATCGGGCAGTGAACCTGTGTGGCGTTGGCATAGACACGAGCGCACAGGGCACCGGTGGTTTGGACGGACACCCAGTGAACCGGAGCAGCAAGCCTTAGCATTAAGAATTGGGAATGCAAGAATCGCAGGCCCACGTGCCTCAAAAAAACGCCTAGAAATGTAGATCCAACAGTATCGATGTTAACGCAAACATGCCGAGTGATTGGCCTGACGCTCTTGTTTCTTTCCACAATAATCGAGTCACGACGAAACTCCATTTTTATGCACAATAACATGTACATGCCTATCTGCTGACATCTTAACTTTGTGCAAGACAGAAAGTTGCTGTGTAGGTCTGACTGTTCAAACGTTTTTCTTTTTGTTTTTTGTTTCTTTGGTTTTGTCGTTCCTATAGGATTCCTCAACGAAACGAAAACAGCCTTCTTTCTTGCCTTGTCTTAACGCTTTAAAATAACCAAACTGGAGTTCTAACTACCAAACTTGTTCGTTAAAAATGAAAGCCAACTGACTTTGGTTACAACTTTACTGTCTTTAATTTTAGCTGAATGGTATTCTGTGCTTTAAAAAGCAGGTTTCCTATGTTTTTGGTGCAAAAACGTTGTCGAGTGTCCCCTTCCTTAGAGGTATGTCTGTAGCTCTTTTTCTTTTCTTTTTTTCTTTTGTTCGTTTAGAAACAGAAATATCATTTTTTTTCTCTCCATTTTATTTATTATAAAAGGTAAACGATTGTACTTCTTCACCCGTGTCAACATTCTCATGAAGTTGAATTTAAGATTTGATACACCGATATCAATTTATTTATGTAACTAAATCACTGTTTTATAAACTTGTTAATGATTCAACATTTTTGTTTTAATTAAAATTAGTTTTTTGAGAGGAAGCAAATCATTGAGTCGTTTGTGTGCATGACACTCGCACATTTACATCACTGATTTTCATCTGTTTGGTGAACAAAAAAAATGCATACAAGATGGTGCACGAATCTAGAGAAAGCTAATTATAATATATTTATTATATATATTTTATCAATATAAAAATATCAAATCAATAAAATGGACAATGCACAATATATACAAATATTGAGTAAAATATAATTGATCAAATATATTATAGCCTATTAAATACATTTTATAATGTAATTTATAATATATTTCCCTATACTCGTACACCATCGTGCATGCATTTTTTTTTTTCCCCACCAAATTTGTAATGCATTCTGTATGAAAGCTTGTTTCCGCTATGAAACGAAAAATAAAAAGGGTAATTGCGACTTTTCATCTCACAATTCTGACGTTTTTTTTTTTTTTTTTTTTCTCAGAATTGCGAAATATAAACGATTTCAAGTTATAAAGTCAATTGCGAATTATAAAGTCAGAATTGCGTGATAACTTGCAACCGCAAGAAAAAAAGTCAGAATTACGAGTTTATATCACGCAATTCTCAATTTTCTCGCAATTTTGATGTTTTCTCAATTGCGAGATACAAACATAAAGTCAGAAATGGAGGTAAAGTCAGAATTGCGAATTATTGATATGTACACGCAATTCTGACTTTTTTCTTGCAATTCTGACGTTTTCTCAATTGCAAGATATAAACAATTTCAAGTTAGAATGGCAAGTTATAAAGTCGGAATTGCGTGATATAAACTCGCAATTTTGTCTTGTAATGTCCAGTTGTGAGGGGAAAAAGACATGTTTTTTCTCAGAATTTATATTTCGCAATTCTGACTTTATAAGACCAGTTGTGAGTTTATATCTCACAGTTCTGAGAACTTGCGAGTTATAAAGTCTTTATATAAAACTCAGGGGAAAAAAAAAAAAGTCAGAATTACCTTTTTTATTTTTATTTAGTGGCGGAAACAAGCTTCCATAATTTTGGGATTGCCTTATCAGTCAATAATATTTGCATTGAGTTTTTCAAACAAGGCGTCTGAGAAGGTAAAAATAATTGTGCTGACTGCATTTTTGAACATCCTTCATGTTAAAAATCTGTCTAAAACTTACAAGGGTGCCAGCTCACTGGATTTGGAACAGATGGCTAGTATAAAAATAAGAAACTTATTTTTAATATACTGTCATTATAGTTTATTCAGCAATCCCTCCTTTGTCTTGAGCTTCTGTGTTTGAGTTAGATTACCTTTAGGATTCAGAGTTTGGTCATTTCCTAGATGCCAGTTCTACAAAGACGTGTCCCTCTTGTCTAAACTAAACAGGAAGTGGACAAACAGGCTGCAGTGTGAGATTATGACACTTGAGTTGTTCCTTCACACTTGAAGTGGAACGATAAGGTTGACCACTGTTAAACAAAAACAGATCCTCTCACACTCACTATTGCTTTCAGTGGAGAACTACCAGCCGAGAGCTTCAACCATTGAGATGTCAAGAGCGGGGTGGGCTGAACAACGTTAAATACTGCAGGAAGAACTCATTCTCACACTGATAAGGTGGGCAACTTCACACTGTGTAAATTTTATTTGTCATGTTTTGCGAAATTTACGATATGCAGAAACCTTAAAGGTGCAATTTTGGCCAACAAACTCAAAGCGTTAAAGTGCGGTCGCATTTACCGTTGTTTAGCGAACTTTTTAATGGGCGAAATCCAGCTATTTGTAGGAATCCATGGGTTCGGGAATTTCACGTGATGGATTAAGAATTCCTGATGCAGATTTTGCAGATTCAGTTGGTTACATGAATTTGCCCAATTGACCAACCAACAAAGTCCTCATTTTATGATCATCTCATCACTATTTTATACTTTATTGAATATAATAATAAATCAATTATTAAGTTAAGTTAATATCAAGTGATGCACATTTTAGTATGGACTAAAATAGTAAAACGAAAACAGAATCCTAGCCTCTGTGATGAACAGTTTCGTTCTTGAATGATTCAGTATTTTTGAACAAATCAGCTGAGTCAATGATTCAATGACTTACACCATGTCCTAACCAGACCCGATGCGATAAGATTCCAGTGACAAGCAATTTGTCTGTCCACACCATATGCAAAACGACTGAGATGACAAAATCAATTAAAGACCACAGCCAATAAGAACAGTGTGTGGGCGGGCTCTCGCTGCCAAGTCCATGGTGTTTCCACAGAATTGGGCTACTTTAACACACTTGCCGTGGGTTGAAGCGACCCAAAATAACAATGGTCAGCCCCTGGAATGCGAATTATACCAGAGGAACCCTGACAAAAACGTGGATTTTACCCCCAAGAATGTGAGACCTCCCCGAAACCCCGGTTTTGTTGTGAAAACCTGGCAACTCTGGGCACCAGAGATGGCACTCGCCAGAAAATGGATAAGTGCATAATCAAATTCATGAATATTACATTATTAAAAATACATAATGAGTTACTGAAACAATCTTTGTCATAGAACAGTGGTTCCCAAACTGGGGTACGTGAGGTGACGGTGGGAGTATGCGAACAAAATGCCGAATTTTGCCGTTCATTTAATTCTTCCTCACCTTAAAATATCATTAAAACCGAGCGTGTATTTCTAACCAGCACAATGCCGTAAATACATGACATCCAATCAAAATACCACATCTCAAAACTGATTGCATCCAGTTCCACATAAGCAGCGTGCATACGGGTGCCTAAAGGTTGCATGCGGAGTCTTCTGCCTTAGCAAATCGTGCTACATTACTGCCGTTCTCAACAGTGTACCTGTAGATTTAGCACTTACTAGCATGAAGAACAAAAATAGCCTGGCACAGAAAGTGCATAGAGATCAATTTAAGATTTAAACTCATGATTAAAAACATACCTCTTGTTTTTAATGTTGATAATATTATATGAGCAAGAATGCAAATCCAAATATCCACACAATTGCAAATGTGACATTTTACAGCAGATCAACAAACAAAAAGTGATGTTCTTCACAGTATTTTTTTAGTATTTGCTCCATTTTGCAACAAAATAATAGTTCTAACGAAAGCCACGGCAGAACTGCAACACACAGCGCTGTTTCGTGAACGAATCTGCGACTTTGAACGATCGTTCGTAAGGTAATTGACTCAATGATTCATCAAAGAATCAGCGTTTTTGGTGGTGTTTCCCTGGTAAAATTTGCATTCCAGGGGCTAAATATTATGTTACGTGGGATCGCTTTAACCTGCAAACATGGAAAAACAACAGTGTTAAAGTAGCCCAATCCTGCGGGAAAACAATGGACTTGGCAACACTGCTACATCTGACATCGCATACTCTCTTAAGTAGGTACTCATTTTGAATAAGTAATTACTTCACGACTGCTAAAAAAGTACTCATACTATATAGTATGAGTGTGTAGTATGAATGTAATCCGGACGTACCACATCCGCCATGTTGTCATTATCATGTGTCAGTTGCATTGCTTCACTGCCATTCACAAATCCTCTCCAGTGGCCTTGTGGGATAGTAAAGTGTCCATCATATGCACACTTCAGAATCTCGCCGGTTGTAGTAGTTCATCTGGGCACTTTTTTTGGTAAAGTTGCCCTTATAAGGGTGAAAATGCCCCTGGAAATCCTTTTAAGGGGTCAAACATTGCCACTTAATGGAAAAGCTAAGTTAAAGATTTGGGATAATCCTGCCAAGTGTCCTCCTTAAATGGCCACCCTAGTTTAGTAAAGTTACCATGTTTAATGAAAGCACCACAGTTTATGCTGTAGTTATCCTCTCTACACACACAGTAGTATTATTTTAACTTGTGGGAAAAAATACTCTGCCCCTTTTAGCTGTTAAAGCACCAGAAGCGATGAGATAACTGAACAATTAAAGTTTTAAAATAATGCATATGGATTCTTATCTTGCTTTAGGCTGCAAAAACGGCAGAGTTTTGCAGTTTTTCCACCTCTCTTCATCAGCGGAATGGACAGATGGGATGAAGACCCATGCTGACCAACGCTTTTCACTCTCATTTTGTTTCTGAGAGCACAGATGCACAGTCAATCCAAGATGGAGCACTTTGCCCAGACCATCAGCCCCTCAGTACATTTGGAAGAACAAACTGTAATAGCCTCAGCCATAATTCCCATGAAGCATTTTCAGGCCTGTGAGGAGATCTGTTCCTGCCAAAGTGGTGCGGAACAGGAGGCCGGGGGTTCGGGGGGGAGATATCCAAGTGCTTGAGAGAAGACAGTGACAAATTCATGCTTTTCTGTGACTTCAGGCCTGGCACAACACGTCACTGGACACAGGATGAGGCCCTTAAAGAGGCTTTATTATGCCCTTTTACAAAGTCTTGATGTTGTTTTTGGGCTCTACTAGAACAGGTTTTCTAAAAGTTGTAACTTCTTCCTGAGTCTCTCCATCAGCGTCGACTCCGGTTTGAACAATGTAAGGCTGAACACAATCCTCATTTTGGCTGCGTGAGATTGTCCAGCTTTGTTGTTGTTGAGCAACCGAAGCATGAGCTGCTAAAGCTCCGCCCTCTTCTGGAAAGGGGGCCGGGAGCAGCGGCTCATTTGCATTTAAAGGGACACACACAAAACAGTGTATTTGTTCACACCCAATTAGGGGCAAATTTGACAAGCTATAATAAATGATCTGTGGGGTATTTTGAGCTGAAACTTCACAGACACATTCTGAAGACATCAGAGACTTATATTACATCTTGTGAAAGGGGCATTATAGGTGCCCTTAAAGTTTGTTTTTATTCAAATTGTGTAAAATGTGCAAAAATAAGTCCTTATACCACTTGATCAAATAACGAGTAAAGAAAGGGTTTAAAAATCACGTCTGGTACTTTTATCAAATTGAGAGCATTGTATTATGGGATTTGGCTCTCACATAGAGTGATCCTGCATATTTTAGCAAATGTCGGAGGTCATTCCATGCATGCAGAAGATCCACATACAGAAATAACAAGAATAGTATGACATTCTGAGCATCGTTTTTTTAAAAATGCATGCAGCTATAAAGATTTAAGTGGGTTTATTTTAAACCTTTCATTGCCCATAAGCCATTGGTGAAATTTCCCTTTCTCCAACTCATCGACCAGAACGGCTGGATAAAGAGATACGGTATCTATTGTAAAGGCAGCAGAGCGTTGTATGCTTCCTCCTCGGGAGGAAACGCTGGTTGTAAATGTCGTCTGTTGACATGTGTTGCTAACACAGACGTTTAGTGCTGGGCAGTGGTCAACTTTGATCCTTTATCACAAGACAACCAGACCCAAACACCCTACAATTACTGCAGAGCCAGCCGGGCCGGACAGAACCCCTCGCAGCCTCAACAGGAAGCACAATCGCTGAAACAATGAACGACTGCAGCCAGGAACGCCACAACCTCCTGCTGCTCGCAGACACATGTCCACAGAAAACTCAAGAATTATTCCAGGGTCACATGGTACATCATGTCCCCATCAAATATGACTTACTTCATGAATTATCACAGTTAATTAAATATGAGTGAATTTTCAATCAAAATGACAATTAATAAATATTACAGTTTAATTTTTTCCTTATAAAAAAAAATATTTTTCTTGGGAATATTGTTTTAGCTCTTAATTTTTGAATAAAGTTAAAGCAGTGGCGTGCACTTTTATCGCTGCCAAATGCTTTCATATATTACAAGCATATTTATATTCTAAAAGGCACATAATTCAGTAGGTTCTGAATTAGACAAAGGATCTAATGATATAATTTTGGTCTACTGTTATATTCCAACAGAAGGTAAACATTCAAGGTTTTATAGTGTTGGAGCTTCACCAGCAGGCTGGATATCTTCAATGTTGTGCTTTGACAAGAACACTATGGAAGGTAAACATTTTTGGAGAAAGAAAGGTTTGAGATGTTACACATCCAGAAGGAAGCCAGGAGTGGAAAAAGTACTATAGCTGATGTTCAGAAGATCATATCCAGGGTCTTTAAATAAATTTTGCCACACCTGCCAATGACTGGTGACTTAAAGGGGTCATGAACTGCGTTGTTTTATTGTTTTATAATGTTTCCTGGGGTGCACTTATAATGTTAGTATCCTTTTTACTTCAAAATGGTTATAATTTAGAAATAAAAGCCTGATTTTAGCCCTCTGATTTGACGCTCTGTTTTAAGGGGCGAGTCTGCTGTAAGCCTCAAGTGTAAACGCCCACTGCTGTGATTGGCTGACATCTTTGCATATGAAGGAATTACTCTCTTGAAAACTTTTTAGTGTGTTTTTATGATTACAGCTCTCAAGGTTAACTAATCGTGAAAAGTGTTGATTATATTTAGATCGTGGCATTAAAGGTTGCAGTGATGAACATTGTAGCCGATCACAGACATGTTGTTGAGCGCGTGAAAGCAGCCATCTCGTCATTGCAACTCTAACTAATGCTTTCATCATAACTAACAGTGCAAACTCGATGTAACAAAAGAGATTTGTTGAATAAAACAGGAGTTTTGGCGAGAGTCCAGAACTCATTCACTGATAAACTCACGCTGTTTGATTGACAGCTCCAGCGATTGTAAAGGGAGCGTTCTTTGATCACTTTCTATATATAATTTAATCACCGTTTAAATAACAGATTATTTTCATCCTACTAAGAGAAACAAGGTGAAGTTGAGCGTTTAGTCACTGGTTTGATTTACTGACACACAGACAAATATCATCTGACTGTACATGAATCATTAATATCAGATCAGGCATCAGAATTAACACAGTTACTCACGTTGTTGCATTACTGTCGAGTCCATATCGTAAAAGTCTGTTTGCGCCGAAATGCGATTGATTTACCAAAGAAACCACAGTGAAATGTACAGAATACAAATAAATAAAGCTCAACTGAGACATTCACATTGCTGAAAATAAATAACCATATTCCTAGCATTAGATAGCTTCTCTCCTCCTCATCTTGCTAAAACCCAGTGGGCGGGGCTAATGTTGCAATAATGAAGTAGGCATTGATTTCTTCTGTGGAGGCGGAGTTTCACCTATCTATAGGCACATTCTAGGATCAGTTGTCCGCTGGGCCTGGTGTCAATAAAAGCTTTTTTTCGACTAACAAGGAAGTTTTCAGTTCTGAAACTTATTCTTATAGTACGATGACCTCTTATATATCAAAAGCTCAAGGAAAAGTTGATTTCTCATTTCATGACCCCTTTAACAAAATTTACCAACAACAAATATTTTTTGCCAACCATGAATCATAGATTTATCCTTAATAAAGTTACAAAAGTTATTCAGTCATGAGCACTGAGTGATTGTTCTTTGTCTTTTGTTGTTTGATTAACGAAATACTAGGCTGCCGTCACTTAAAATTTTCGTGACAATGCAACACTGGCCCGTCAACTGTCCCGAGCGTTGTTTACTTTTTTTGACATTCATGTTCTCACAATTTTGCAATTCATAAAAATGTTACCGGCCAACCGGCACCATTTGTTATACTCGCTAATGCCGATTTTTACTTGCAAATTAACTCGTTAATTTTAAACCCTGATCATATCTGAGAAATATTGGAGTTTATTAATTAATTAAAATTGATTGTTTACAAAAATGAAATAAAGAGCTAAATGTAATCATAAAGTTAGTATCAAACTGAGTAGTTTTCCAAAAATGTAGTCTATTATTAATATTCATTTCTTTCATTGTAAAATAGTAGCTACATCAATTTCGTGCTTTTTATCCATGAGATCATAATGTATTCCCAAAAGTTGACACCTACTTTTCATGGAATAAATCAAGTCCCACCATGATTTTTTGTTTTAAAATCCTGTTTTGTTTGGAAATATGTCAAATTATGGAAGTGAAATGGATTGTAAATGCCATTTAATATTAAAAAACAAAAGCCATTTCCCCAATGACATCATCGTCCAGGAAGTGACATCATTTTGGAGGGAAAATAACAGTACTAGTGAGTATAAGCCATGGATTTGACTATTTGTTGTGATATTTTGTGGCGTTAAAATGGATTTTAAATGTCATTTAATACTGAGAAAAGGTAAACTATGACCCTTTTCGACCAACATTATAAGCGCTCCTCGGGGGGGAAAAATACAATGATTTAAAAAAGTGTATGATATGAGTGAGAGCTTCAAACTTTACTTTAACTGCAGAAATGAGCTGGTAAATGCCACTGGTCATAATGTGGGAGCAACAAAACGCACTGACCAATCAATACGCTTCACATTTTACCCAGTCGCCACCGTTTGCTCTTTTGGAAAAAGTATTTCCATATGAGGGCTTTGAAGGCCACCTTTTGAACTTTCACATTCTCAAGATTTTCAGATCTCACTTTTCAATTATGCATGCTTTAACCTTTCATGCTCTCCTGTGCAAATCAGTGTCAGTTCTCTGTAATCTGTGTCTTACACAACCTGAGGGCTTTAAAACTATTCATTGCATTAAATAAAGCTTGAGTAGATAACGCAGACCCAACCACGTCTGGCCCCGGATATCAATCATAAGTGGGCCCACAGAACACACACAGCGTAATATGATCAAACCTGAACCTCCGAGAGACCGAAAATAAGCATCGTCCTCCCCGCCGGTGTTTGTGTGTAATCTATTGAAGAGGATAATGTGGTGTTTTACCACACTGTCGCAGTAAAAGCATCACAGTCGTATGTAGAAATCCTGTTGGCTAAACACACCAGGTGCGTCACACCTCTTTAGATGATTTGATCTGCTGCCTGTTTCAATTAAAAATCAAATAAACAAAACATTAATTTATTGCGCTATTATGTGGTTGCTAGGGTATTCTGTGGGGTTATATGGCATTGCTAGGTGGTTTATATTGTGTTCTAGCTGGTTGCTAGGGTGCGAGTGGTTTTTATCATAATACAATGTGGTTGCTAGGTTAAACAGACCTTATATGAAAGCGAGGCTGTGAGGGATCGACTTATAGACGTGTTTTCAATGGCATCCGCTGTATAAAGCTCCAAGATCACTTATAATTTTCCACAGCTCTGTAATTTTTGTCTACTGAAACTTCCTGGAAAGATATTTTTTTGCAGGGTTTTGTACAGAACAATCCAAAAAACACATTAAATAATAGTAGGCTACAATCCACAGCCTTAATTTTCATTCCCGTTAAAAATCAAAGATGGCGCTGCTGTGAGGGAGGTCCACTATACAGATATTCATTCATATGGCCTCTAGATATTTGTCTCTTTAATAGTTGTTTTTTTTTCTTGCATGAAACCCTTCATATTACATTATATCATATTAAAATACCACCTTATAAGAGCCATTTGTAAATGTAATGTCTGTTATTTTTAGGTACAAAACAGCTCCTTGTGCTGCTTGATATTGCAAACTGGTATTTATTACCATATTATTTTAATATATTGCCTAAATAAATAAATAAAAAAACACGGGTTTGTAGCGCAGTTTTACCGTTTACTGCACTTATTTCGTTATTAGCCTATAGCGGCTAATGAATCGGAAGTCTCGCACATTCTTCCGCTTGAAAATAAGGTGGATAAACACCCAAAGCGTTTCAAGTAAATCACATTAACACACATATTAATAACCCCTTCTGTAGGTGTATGTGTTGCAGCAGGATTTCGTGGGGTAACGTTACCGTCTTCTTATGTCTCGTCACAGCACACTAAACCCCGGGATTTCCGCGGGCCGCGGGAGGTGTGTGGGGGGGCATACGGGATTAAATTAGGCACACAGGGGCTTATGGGAACCGTAGGACAGAGCAGGCAGTGATAGTATACACCACACAGCTCACCTGAGCGAGTGTCCTTGAGAGATAGGACTCCATAATCCCTGCGCCTCCCCCGGGAACGCTGGGAATGCGCCGTGAATTCATGCATCAGGCTTACGGTCACACTCGCTCACTCCAGTCATGCTGTGGATTTGCTGTATGTGCACCTACATGCCCACATGGAGTGACTGACAGGTGAGTAAATAAATTATTATTATGAGGAGGAGGAGGGTATAGTCTGCATGTTGGAAAAATTGAACTGGCTTTATGCAACTTCCAGGATACCTTTTTACATATTTTCCATCTTTGGAAGACACTGAGTTTTGTTTGAGGCACAAGTTACCAAGTTATTCAAAAGCAGATATCTAGATAGGCCCATAGGCGGATTGGCCATCGGGCAATTCTTTTTTTAATGTGGGCTTGTCAGTTTTATTTTTTAATATATATAAATAAATAGTTTTTACAGGCCGACAGCGCATAGGACGGGTTTTTATTGCTTGCACGATTTCACTATGGTTATAATAATATTAATAATAATAAATGTTTAGCATTTGGCCCAGTCGGCAATAACGGCCAGCCCAGTCTTGACCCACCCGCCCCCTTTAGTTACTGTTGCTAGGTATGTCATGCCGCTCTCACGACACACATCATGTTCTCTCGGTGAAAAATACATTGGAGCAAAGAGGGCACTGATAATGCGTAGACAGAAGAGACATTTAAACAATAAATACCGTTTTTTTTAGCTCTTTAATGTGTCTTGACAGATTGCTGTAGCGCCTCAGTTCAAGCGGCCCGTGACAATACAGACCATTTTTCAAATTTAAGTGTACGGACTTTGTCGGACATAAATGTGGATGCGGCGTTATGATCGGTTAGATCGTCTGTCAATCAAAGCCCCTGCGAAAGACGTTCAGTCCAAATCAAGCAGGTCATAAGAGAGAGAGAGCGCAACACAAGAAAAATTTGTCAGTAAAAGTTAGATGATGGACCTTGGACCGGTGCAGAAAAGGTTCGAGAAAGCAAAAAAAAAAAAAAAAAAAAAAAGTCCGACGCTGCCAAATGCCTAAAATTACCGAACTCTTTTCAAAGAGTTTAAATTCAGCTGCTGCAGCAGAGGACAGTAGTGCCGTAAATGTAAGAAAAAAACTCCAGTAATTTTCACGCAATTCACGGTACTTCTGCCAGTGAGCTCCAGTGTTTTTATTATTATTATTATTAAACAGTAAGCTTAGCCTACAACCCCTCCCTATAATTTAAAATGTCATCGCTTCGTGATAAATGGTTACAATTGTTAGCTAGCCTGTTACTGAATTACATGACTGAAATATCAGCAGATACGGTGGGATTTAGGGTAAACAGACTTCTGTAGGCTACTTGTAATATAGTCTAGCACGTCAAAAACGTATAGCAACCCAGGTGGAAAAAGTACACTTCCATAATGTACTTAAAGTGCTCTATTTTTGCTCACTAATTTTGTACTTAATATACAAAAAATTCTTCTTTAGTACTTCTCAAGATTAGTGTACTTAACTGCTATTTTGAGACAGCATGAATATGAATTAAAATGTGTTTTTAACATACTATCTCTATTTGTAGTACACTTATGGGTTCAAGTGTACTACAAGTGGTAACTAAATACAAATTCATGGTGTCTCAAAATAGCACAGTTGAGTACACTTAGATGTTATTAAGATTATCCAAAGAAGTACTAAAAAAGAATTTTTAGTATATCAAGTACAAAATTAGTGTGCGAAAATAGAACACTTTAAGGACATTATGGAAGTGTACTTTTTTCACCTGGGAATACGCGTGTCCGCGGCTGGTGTGGCTACAGTGCCAGGGCTGAAGTTTTGTCCCAGTCCGCCCCTGGATAGGCCTATCAATTTCCTAGTGTGCGCCAGTTTGTTCCCAGTTACTGATTAGTTTCACCTGTGTTTCATTTAGCTCCCTTTGTTTTCTATGGAAGCTTGTTTCCACCATAATATAAAAAATAAAAAAGGTAATTACGACTTTTTATCTCACAATTCTGACTTTTTCTCAGAAGTGCGAGATATAAACTCACAATTGGGAGTTATAAAGTCAGAATTGCGTGATTAAAAAGTCAGAATTGTGTTATAATGTCCAATTATGAGAGAAAAAAGACTGACGTTTTTCTCAGAATTGTGAGTTTATATAGTTTATATTATAAAAGGTAATTGCGAGTTTATATGCAAAAAAGTCAGAATTATGAAATATAAAGACAGAATTGCGAGTTATAATTCTGACTTTATAACGTGCGATTGCATGTTTAAATCTTGCAATTCTGAGAAAAAAAGTCAGAATTGTGAGAAGCAAACTCGCAATTGCGAGGAGAAAAAAAAAGTCAGAAATGCAAGATAAAAAGTCACAATTGCCTTTTTTATTTAGTGGCGGAAACAAGCTTCAATAGTTTTCCCTGTGTGTATATATAAACCCCGAGTTTCCCTAAGTTCCTTGTCAATTTGTAAAACTAAAAGTTTCACGATGTAGGAAAACATTTGCTGAAAAACAAACACTTATTTTAAAATTTAAAAAAGACATGAAATATACTATACACTATAACCAGTAGATGGCGGCAGAGGAGCACTTCACTGAGTGTGAAAACTCCTGTTTTAATCAATGAATCTGACTAAACTTCACAATAAATCTTTTATTTAAATAGTTTCTTTGCTTGGTTTGTTATAATTAGAGGATTTGTGCACGTATAAAACTTAGTAAACTTGCGTTAAACATAAACTCATACAGCGTTTTGTGGATTCTCACTACCAGCAACACCTCTGATTGGTCATTATTTTCAACAGAAATGGCTGTGATTGGCTACAATACTCAACGCTGCAAAACGCTCCTTGTAATTAGAAACATTTGCAGTGCCGTTAAACGTACGTAACAAGAATTTAACAACCAGATGGCTTTAATTTACTTGCCTTTCTCTTTTATTAAATAATTACAAATAATGTGTTACACATAGTAATATAACTATGCTAATCCTGCAATAAAAATATATTAATTTGCATTGACCTGACCATGGAGTCCCGTTAAACACATGTTCAAATGCAGAATTTTGCAGATTTTTCCCTCAATTTAGTGCATAAAAAGACAAATAAATCTATATCAGGGCATGGTTATGATCCGTGATAAACTTTCTTTTTACTAATGAAGTTTAAGTATGGGTAGTTTATGATAAACGAGGGCTCATATCTGTAAAAAACAAAAAATCTAAGCTGCCCTTTAAGTTCATTAACTTAACTATTGACCCTGCGATCTAAAAATGTCAGCCTCCTCAACCCCTCCATGAGGGGAATTTGTCTGTGGTTGGTAAATTTGACTCTTTTTTCCCTCTCCTTTCGATACAGAAATATCCCGTTCTCCCCTGGGCGTTGAGGAAACTTTCAGGCCGATTCGTCTGCTGGTGTTTGAAGCCATCGGGCCCTCATTCCCATTGCCAGGCTTCAAAGACCATCTCGCCACAGATGCACCGTTAACCTGGAGATTTAAACAAGGTCTTTGCAAGTTCTTCTTATATCTAAAACATCTATCAGCATGTGATACATTGCACCAGGGTATTTGTGACCTTTTCTCTGGAGATGAAAGGCCCATCGCACACTTTCATCTAAAGTAGCTGCGCTCTCAAGATTTGAAGCCACTGTCGTGTCGTATTTTTGAGTCTCTGGACAGGCGAGTGACGTCTAACATCTCGACTTTAAAGGCAAATGAAAATGTCACTCATAGGAGCAAGTGCTGTCCATAACGTTTTCATAAATGTCACTGCAGAGGAAGGGATAATAATGCAGGACAATTAATTGACTTGGATTAATATCCTTTCTGTAAACATGCATTTTATTCACTAGATATTTACATTCTTCCTAACGTGAAGTTTTTGAAAGAGTCTCTTCTGCTCAGCAATGCTGTATTTATTTGATCAAAAATACAGTAAAAATAGTGAAATATTATTACAATATAAAATATATGTTTTCTATGTGAATATATGTTAAAATGTAATTTATATCCAGTGATCAAAGCTGAATTTTCAGCATCATTACTCCAGTCTTCAGTGTCACATGATCCTTCAGAAATCATTCTAATATGATGATTTGCTGCAAATATTTATGATTATTATCATTGTTGAAAACAGTTTTCTGCTTAATATTTTCGTGGAAACAATGATACCATATGTGGTAAAATAAAAAAAGGATGCATTAAATTGATTAAAACTGACACTGAAGACTGGAGTGATGATGCTGAAAATTCAGCTTTGATCACAGGAATAAATTACAGTTTACAATATAGAAAACAGTTATTTTAAATCATAAAAATATTTCACAATATAACTGTTTTTACGGTATTTTTGATCAAATAAATGCAGCCTTGGAAGACTTTTTTCAAAAACATCAAAAAATGTTAATGTTTCCAAACTTTTGACACTGTACTGTATATTTTTATATATAACATGTATTATTTAGACTCTAAAGTTGTTTAAATCATCATTTTTGACAGTCATTTTATGGTTTAGGATGTTACCATAAACACTAATCTCATCTACATCCCCCCCAGTACGGTATTAATTTTATTTGTGCAGATATTAAAGGTGACATATCTGATTTATGACGAGCCGCTCAAATTTCGCTCCACTAGTGACGTAGGAAGGGGATCTTATTATAATATTGCCACCCCTTAATCTGCACGTTTCCACCCACGGCGCCGCCATTTTGTTTTCGCAAGCAAGGCAGAGCTGCAGATGAAGAAAATGTACGTTTTTTTTTTTTTAAATAATGCAGTGTGTTTTATTTAATGACTGAAACAAACTTCCATAGTTTTAAAGCTCCGCCCTCTTCTGGAAAAGGGGCCGGGAGCAGCAGCTCATTTGCATTTAAAGGGACACACACACAAAAAAAGGTGTGTTTAATGATAAATTAAACTATAATAAATGCTATAATAAATGATCTGTGGGGTATTTTGAGCTGAAACTTCACAGACACATTCTGGGAACATCAATAAACAACTTTATTTTACATCTTGTGAAAAGGTTCCCCTTTAAAAAAGGTCTTAAAAGCCTTAAAATTGTACAGGTGATTAACAAATAATTTTGAATATTTTTAATATTACCTCATATTACCTGATATAATGATAGACATATATATATATATATAGTATTAATTCTTTTCACATCGGCCGTAACAAACCCAGCTTTATTGTGCTTGATATGAAATTAAAGGTGCTTTAAGTCTGGTGTTCATGAATGCATGTAAAATATGAATGAAATTTAGATGGAATATTTTTATTGAATGAAATACAAGTATATACAATGCACCATCTTGGATCATTGCTATGCATCCTGAATCTGGCTTTCCAAGAATGATATATGCAATCCAGGTGTAGAAGTTGGGCAAGACATCTTGAAAGGCAGCATTATTGGTGCCGTTTGCTAAGAAGAGCATAAAAAACTTTTACTGACAGGAGTCTTTTCTGTAGTTTGTATTAAAATGAATCCCAGCTTGTGTAAAAACTCCTCTAGTTTCTCCTCTGTAACTCCAGAGAGACGAGCCACACACTCTGATTTATATATCTCACAAAAATGCCCTTCCCTCACATCCCAAGTGGATTTCTATAAATGCCTCATGAATACCCCCTTTTATTTTTATTTATGGGCCAGGGTTTTATAATTGAATAGTAATTAATACCGTCAGTCCTGAGCCCCGGCACCGTTCTTTACATAGACACTTTCAGGTGATGAATGAGGCCCATCTATTACGCTCCCTAACAAGACCCGCTTCCTCACGACGTTCCTGATTAAAGTATCCTGCTCATTTTCACACGAAAAAAGACCATCTCTCTATTTAATTTCGAAATTGCCCTCGATAACGTCGGACCGTTCTCCGGCAACCTGACCACTCAGTAAAATAGATCTCTTGTAAGATTCATAATAGATGAAGAAGAATAGAGACCATTAATAAAACTGATAACTTCATTTAGGCATTGTGAATTCAGGAGCATTTTACCAGAGGGCCCCCATTACTTTTTATTGTATTTAAAGGAGATATAATTAATGTCCGTGATCAGTGAAATTCCGAAATACCTTGACAGAGCAGGTAATTATGGGTATGAGTGATCTTCTAATATTCGCTTCTGCTGTGCTCTGTAATGTTTCCTTTTAATTGCATCTCAGAATGACATCACAGTAAATAATGTGAGGTGTAAACGCTGATGTGTTCAACACGGAAACAAATAACACCATCAGGAGAGGATGCAGGTACAGTTCACTCCGCAAAACATGAGCACTGCCATTATTCATCTACATGAATGCATTTTCAATATATTTTAACTAATAATATAAAAAATAAAGAAATACACACACACACACACATATATATATATATAAATGTGCATATATATACAGGCAAACCAAAAATTATTCAGATATTTGATATTTTTGATATATTTTTACTAGTAGGTGCAGGACACTATAGTTCATTTATGTAAGTGAGGATAGCAAAATAAAGTAAACCCAAAAATTCTTCATACAGTGGACTACCAGTAAAAAATTTTGAACCAAAAATTATTCATATACTTTGACCTGACCATGTTTTGCTTAAGTGTTATCTGACATAATTAAGATTAAGTTTTTCTGACACAGTTTAACTCTGAGATCTTGTCATATTTTATTACCATTTTTTAAACTATAATGAATAAACTGAATTAATGAATGAAATGTTCAAGGTGTCTGAATACATTTTGGTTTGACTGTATATATATATATATATATATATATATATATATACACACATATATACACATACTGTATATACACTCAAACACACATATACATAATATATATATATATATATATATACACACACACACACATATATATATATATATATATTTACACACCCATATATATATCAAAATTGCAAAAATACTTATTTGTATTTGTCATTTTTTTTTTTATATTTCTATTTAGTTTTCATTTTTATTAAATTTTGTAGCACTTATTTAATTTAATTTAATTTTTGTTTTAAATTTTCATGTAGGCTAATATATATATATATTTTTTTTTCTTTATTTTTTTTTTTAACTTTTTAACTCAATTAACAAAAACTATTTTAGTTAACAGCGCTGTTTAAAACCAATGACAGCAGTTTTTCCTCTTCTTCTTTTTTTTATACATACATTTTGAAAGTTATTATACCCTATAATGTATTATACACTATCCAGATTAAAGCAGATCTGTCTTGTTGAAATTAAGCTCTGGTAGTTTAACCAATTGTTCCTGTAATAAAGATGAACCACTTGTAAATAATTCGGGGACAGTTTAGAATAATGTTTGCCTCCCTGATTTGATTTCTTCCAGTGACAAATTCAGAATCCACTGCCAATTCACTAGGTTAAAGACTTTTTTTTTTATTATTATTATTATTTATGTTTATTTATTTTTTTTCATAAATGTTTTGCACAGGAGTTCTAATCCAGTGAGTCACATGACTTGTACGGCTAAGGTGATGCTCAAAATGAAGCTCCATGTAGGTCACGTAGTTCCGGGGTGGCATGCGCCAGCTGAGTGACTTTGGTAACTAGACCCTCTCAGCCAATCAGAATCCTCCTACCACTCCAGAGAAGCACAAAAAGCAGAAACGCACACATTAACCTGACAGACGAGCACTTTCTATGACCACGAACAGCTGAACGCACATCAAAACATTTTGTGTCTCATTGGCAGGGGGCCATTTTGCATCTATTGTTCTCAACCGTCATCCAAAAACACACACAATCACACACACACACTATATATATACTACTGTGTAATGACAGCATTAGCGCAGGCAGCACGGGCGAACTAAAAGCCGCCACTTGTCTTTCTGATTTCAGCTCGTCTCTGCTGATTATTTTGCAGTTTGTTTCCCTGCTTGAGCTTCTGAAGTGAGGTGTGAGCCACCGAGACGATGAACACCTTATGTTCCGCTCCACCTGTTCAATGACAGGCAGGTGTGTGTGTGTGTGTGTGTTGTAGTAAACATGCGTTGCGGCTCCCAGGTGACAACACACTGACACACATACACACGCACAAACACACACACACACTCCGGCACACTTTTAACATCTCAATTTAACCTCCTTTATGCACAAACTGGAGCATGTTGAAATGAGGACTTATTCTTGCCGTTCTGTGGTTTAGATGTGACACTGGTGGAGTATATATACAGTACAGTACCGTTGTACAGTAGAAATGAATACTTTTATTCAGCAAAGATGCATTAAATGGATCAAGTGGCATTTATAATGTTGCAATTAATTTCTATTTCAAGTAAATGCTGTTCTTTAGAACTTTCTAATCATCAAAGAATCCTGAAAAATAAAATGTATCACAGTTTCCACACAAATATGAAACTGTTTTCAATATTGATAATAATCAGAAATGTTTTTTAAGCAGCAAATCATCATATTAGAATGATTTCTGAAGACTGGAGTAATGATGCTTTGATCACAGGAATAAATTAGAGTTTACAATATATTCACATGGAAAACAGCCGTTTTAAATTTGTTTTTACTGTATTTTTGATCAAATAAACACAGCCTTGGTGAGCAGAAGACACTTCTTTCAAAAGCTTTTCTATGGTGTATATTCTATGCAAATGAAGTCTTGTTTTATGAAAAATGCATCAAAATGTTTATGCTTAAAACAAGGGGGAAAAAATATGTAAGTGGGTTAAAATAAACTTAATCCAAAGGGATATTATATATATTCTTGTTTTCAGCAAAAACTTTTTTTCTTCTTCAGAAAACAAGTCATTTTTTGCAGTGTATAAACATGTTTAGTTTAACTAACTTACAAAAAATAAGTATACTTCAAGTTAATTTTATTAAGTGTACTTAAGTAAAGTTTAACTAAATTTTAAGTAGTAATTATACTAATATGAATGTACTAGTAGTGTACTTGTATTTCAGTACTACTTGGTACAAAATTGTCCCACTTTTTAGTGTACAAAAAGTATACTTCAGTTTTCATGTGTACTGCAGCTATACTACAAGTGAACCTAATGGTATACTTGAAGCACATTTCTTAGTTTATGAAAGTACACTGTGAAGTGTACTCTCAGAAAACTACTAGTTTAGTAGTTTTATGCTGCAAGTATACACTTTCTTTTGGGTGAACTTAACATCATACTTATAGTTTACTTATATAGTCAAAGCTTCACATTCGTTTCCTCTTCATGGGTTCAACATTTTATTCAGTAACGTTAGGCAGTGTTGATTTATATGCTGTTTAATGTTATTTACGTGCGTCAGCAATGCTTCAATCGCTTGTTTCTGCTTCTTCTTCACCTGTGTTTTGATCTGTACTCTTTCAGAAGATGTGTAATAGCGCCCCCTACCATATAAGCCGGAAAATTCAGTGAACGGAGAAGAAAGAGATAAGTAGATTTGAAATAAATTTCTATGTACAGTACACAAAAATTCACGTACTCAGAATTAGGAACTTACCTGTTTTCTTTATAAATCAATGTTTTAAGTTTATAAAACAGTATGAACTATGTGGGGGGAAAAAATATACTTAGAAGTAGTAAGTATATTTCTGAGAAGAAGTAGACTGAAAGTATACTATATATATATATATAGCATACTTGAATAAACCTCTTTTTTGCAAGGGCAGTAAGATTCTCAAGTGAAACTGACTGTAGAAGAAGATAATACTTGCTATATAACACCCATCATGGCAACGCTGAGAATGCAAAGCAAGTATGCTTTATGAATTCTGATGCATGGAATTGAGTTCACGGCTGGTGATCAAGCTAATATTCTCCTGCTTTTGGAAGTATTACAGATTCTGTGGATTTTCAACTTCCAATTGTTCAATCTCCAACGCCGCAGGAACAAAACCTTCCTGATTAAAATCGCAGTCAGTGTGTTATTTGACGGCTTTTCACTGTAATTTTATGATGTGACCCCTCCTGTTAAGTGCGCTATTAGCGCCTAACTGTCCATTTAATACACATAACCAGCGCAGCAGCTCGCAGAAAGCTTCATTAAGAAAGCATGTTTGGGCTAGCAAAAACACTACGCAGATATAAAGAGAGAAGTAATTACTGGAAATTAGCTGAACATCTGCTTGTGGTTTTGGGTTACCCTGAGATTAATTAAATGAAATATGGAGATTTCTGGTGTGTTTTTTTCATCAGGCAGTGTGGCCACATCGAAATGCTGAGATGAAATGAGATTTTGTAGCTCTTGCTGTTTTGTGAACCGGGATGGTTTTGGCGAACCCTCTCGCATCGATGACCTGAAGTGAATCTCCACAGATTTAACAATGTGATGTGACGGAATTGGGTTTTAAACGTCCAAAAGTACGCTGTAAATGGGGTTTGAATTAGTTTTATCCCTCATTAAAATAAAAATAATTAGGAAACACAATATAAACCAAGTGATGTTTTTAATGACACCACAAATTCGGAAAATATTTTGTGTTTTTTAAATATTTTATATATGAACTTGATTACGGTATTTAAATGATTTGGCAAAAAAAAAGGCAAACTTATTTTGCTATACAAAATGCATATAAAAACACAATCGGTTATTAATATTTCTTTGTATGACAGTCTGGCGAAAAATTATGTGGCACAATTTGACTCTAAGCACAACTACGCAATATGCTTACCAAATCTTTAACTTAATTTTTAATAATATTTGAATATTTTGGCCACTATACTGTAAATCACCCAGAAAACATGTTCTATTTTGAGCATCATATTTGTGCACCAACATCTGATGTTTAGATTGTTCTTCAATGTTTGTTTACTACAGATAACTAACGAATATTGAAACATAATTTAATTACACATTATGCTGATTAGCTACACACCATCTGCAGATAAACATTTGCTTTGAAACAACATGTTGCAAACACTCTGAAATCCTGAATAATATTGAAACATTATTATAATTTATTTTGTTTTGATTGCAAATTAGCATGCTGGCAAGCTAGCGCACTTGAGCCTTCGGTTTAGAAATAACGCAAACAGTCTTCCAGGTGATGTTTGTGTGCGTTCAAGTAAAAAGAACAACACTGAAACATTGTATTTTGTATTTTATTTATTGCAGATGCACTTAAAAAAAGTTTTCTTCCTCAGTATGTTTGTCTTGTTTTCCAGTAAAAATTTACTTTTACATTTACTTGAGAAACAAAACTGCATAAGATTATATAAGTCTTGGTTTCTGAAATTCTAATTAAATTTTGAGGTCGTTTACACGACACAACCGTTCATTTAGCTACATCCTGAACATGCAAACTTTTGAAAAACTGGTTTCAAAGTGCAAGTTTGTGAAACCGATACAGTTATTATCTCCATGTGAACCTCATGAAAATGGTGACGTCATGCGCAGGACCTAAAATGAACACTCAGCAAGCGCCAAATGCGAGTAAAAATTGGCGTTGGCGAGTATATGTAACGGTGTCAGTTAAAATAGTCAACGTAACTACAGTGGTTCAACCTTAATGTTATGTAAAGTAAAATATCAGCTTATGAAGAAAGCGTAAACTGGCGTTGCTTCAGTTGCGCTTTTTCCGTAAGTTGAATAGGGAAGGTGTAGGACGTAGCGTAAGCAAGAGATTTACACTTTCTTCCTAAGTTGAATACCGAAGGCGGTCTGGCGGAAGCTAGATATTTTACTTCATAACTTGTTAAATATGGATATTTTTCTTACACAAACGCATCGCTTCACTTCAGAAGGCCTTTATTAACCCCCCGGAGCCGTGTGGAGTACGTTTATGATGTATGGATGCACTTTCTTGAGCTTTATACTTGTTGTTCACTGCCGTTATGTAGCTTGGATGCATCAGGATGTTTATTAATATAACTCCGATTGTGTTCATCGGAAAGAAGAAAGTCATATACATGGTAAAGCTTGGGGTAATTTTCATTTTAATGTGAACTCCGTGTCACCGGCCATTGGCAAAAAGTTAGTTTAGGCCCTGGTCATGCATATTACGTGTTTGGTCTAGTAGTGTTTCTTTAGAATGTGACATCGCCATCTACTGGCCTGACATGCATAATACAACGCTTATAACCGTTTTCATGGATCCGTGTGAACGGGGTGCATTTTGACAATGTTGTCATTGTCAGTTTGTCAGTACCCTTAGTTTACACAAAAATAAAACATAATCTTGTTAAAGACCAGATAGTTTTTGTTTTAGGCATTAAACCCACTTAATTTTTCAGAAAATAAGACCCTTTTCAAGTAAACGCATCTTATTTTAAGCATTTTTAGATATTTGTAATGGAAAATAAGACCAAGCAAGTGCAAGACAAATGCAGGTGTTTCCTGCACACATTCTGCAATGTTTCTTACTAACTCTTCATATCTCATCAGGATGAACTCTTAGAAACCAGAAAGTGTGTTTGCTCTTTCAGAGCAAAATTACATCCCTCCACCCCTGTGTCAGTTGTCTGTTTTCCTTTGTGTCATCTGTGCAAAGTCTACCAGTTGTCATGGCTTTGCGTTTCGAGTGTCTATCATCCATTCCTCGGAGAGAGCGCGGCGTTCCTGCCAGTTCCGGACAGAGAATACAGCTATAAACACGGTGACATTTCCATGATTAGCTATATGGTAATGACTGGCTAAACTATAACAGGAGTTTGTGATGTCAGAAGGAAATGAGAGTCAAGGTGCACGCGTTTTGAAATAAAAGCATGTAGCGCTTCTGAGGCAGCGAGAGATAGAGGGGGTGGAGCTCTATTCCACCAGCCATCATCCCAGATAATAAGCAGGGAGGTTGGCCCAGTGGTGGGGCTGTCACACACACACACACACAGATGAAGGCCAAGCTGAGCTGAGAAGCCCAGGCAGGTCCCAGTGGCGCTGATGGAGCCATCAGCTGCTGGCGTGACAGGTGCCCCCTCGTCCCCGCGCAGAGGTGATCATTTTCTGCCGCTGCATAATGGACCATTGTTCCGCACTACAGACCCCCCCCTTCTGTTGTTTCACTCGCGCGCTCTCTTTGTCTCTCGCTGCCTTTAAGTCATGTCGAAATTATTATATTTGCGAGCGCACATGAGCGCCACCAAAATAACATAATTACCAGTGGGAAACTTGAGACTTTTGCTGCATTCGGGTGCAATGCTGCTTATGAATTGGAGCTTTCTGTTAGCATTCCCATTCATCTCAATGGCACTTGGTTGGCTGGCACACAATAGGTGCATCTCAATCAGCTCCCTAGGTCGTCAGCAAGTACAGTAGTGGCCAAAAGTAATGTCCGACCTAGTAAAATAGACGTCTTCACCTTTATCATTAGAAAAAATTTCTAAGCTTATTGTGTAGTTGTGCTTGGAGTCAGTTGTTTTGTTTGTGATGATAACGCAATGAAACATGACAAATTGTGCCGATATAATTTTTGGCCAGGCTGTCATACAAAGAAATTATGAACACATACGTGGGTATGATGTTATTGATAGGCGACGCACGGACATGGTCAGTGTCCTGGTTAAAATTGCTTATTTCTCTGGGTTTAAAGGGGACATATCATGAAAATCTGACTTTTTCTGTTTAAGTGCTATAATTGGGTCCCGGTGCAGCTACCAACCCAGAAAACGTTAAAAAAGGACAACCCAGTTACTTTGTCTTGGTAAGCCTTTTTTCTGCAAGCATGTGAAAGAATGAGCCGCTCAGATTTCACTCCCCTTGTGACGTAGGAAGGGGATCTTATAATATTACTGCCCCTTAATCTGCACGTTTCCACCCACGGCGGCGCCATTTTGTTTTCGCAAGCAACAACAGTGTACCAGTTCTAACGCCATGGAAAAAGTTAGAGCAAAGCATGCTAACTGTTCTGTCGTTGCGAGAACTGAACACTATTTAGAGTCTCGTTAGCCTGCAAGTTGACCCTGGAAAAAGTATTACAGCATTTGATAGCAATCATAAACATTAGCCTGGTGTGTATGGCTCTGTTTGGCAAACAAGTATGCTATGTATAGTGGGCGTCCATACGGGTTTTGCACAAAAGATTAACATGGCGGCACATGCTAGTCGATGAGTTGAATCAGCTCCACAGCAACTACATTAATTTATCCACTAACTGGTCAGAAATGTCCCAAAAGTTGTAACTTCTTCCTGAGTCTCTCTATCAGTGTCGACTCCGGTTTGAACAATGTAAGGCTGAACACAATCCTCATTTTGGCTGCGTGAGATTCTCCGGCTTTGTTGTTGTTGAGCAACCGAAGTGTGAGCTGTTAAAGCTCCGCCCTCTTCTGGAAAGGGGGCCAGGAGCAGCAGCTCATTTGCATTTAAAGGGACACACACAAAAACGGCGTGTTTTTGCTCACACCCAAATAGGGGCAAATTTGACAAGCTATAATAAATGATCTGTGGGGTATTTTGAGCTGAAACTTCACAGACACATTCTGGAGACACCAGAGACTTATATTACATCTTGTGAAAAGGGGCATAATAGGTCCCCATTAAACATTCTTGGAAACATTTGGGATAATGTAAGTACACAAGTCACAATGTATACCATTGTTCTAGTGGTTTTTGGATATTTGAATCCAAAAATCTTACATATTGTGCCTTTAAAGTTTAGTGTTTTGTTCTTCCCTCTTATTTAAAATATTTTTTAAAAAAAATATAAAATACTTTCCTCATATTTTGATGGTTTAATCGAACTTGTAGGGTCTTTAAAAACAAATATCCCCTCCAGTAGTGTGTACATATATATATAATATACATTTTGTTTCTGTTTCTGTGAATCTGTGTTGGTCTTCGACTTGAGTGTCTCCATCATTTAATTTTTGTTTAGTTGTTTTTGAAATGCTTTTATTGTACCGTGTAAATAAACTGCATTCTCACGTAATCTCACCTTGCCAAGTCTCGTGTTACAGAACGTAAAACCCACCAAACCCGTTACACTTGCTGCCTTCAGTCATCATCTCGTAAATCATCAGTTCTAATGTGCAACTAACGTGTGTTTTGTTGCATAGCTCTAACATGCAGAAAAATATGAATTGATATGTAATATTTAAAGTCGGCAAGAAACGGAAGTTGTGCTAGTCTTTTCTTCCCTATTGTGAAGTATATCCGAGTGAAACGCTTCTCAAACAAGAACAAATGTAGGGCGGGGCTTGATTTTGTCTGTGGGGAATTGATTGGATAGTTATGGTTTGCTATTGGTGGATCTCATGTGAGTGACAGGTTGCCCCGCCCTCACGCCAGTAAACATGTCTTCAAAGAAGAGATATTCTCTATACATCATATATAATTCTATATATTATATTAAAAAATGATTTCATGACTATAATATTAATATCGTACATCATATTGTAATCCCAACCTCATAAGAATGAACTTCCCAGGAGGACATGAATGCAGCATTAGCTGGCATCTCTTCTCACCTTGTTTGCCAAGCAGTCGCTCTGTTACAACCGCCTGAAGTTGTTCGCTAGCGTAATGCTAACATAAAACCACAGGTGATGCTGAAACGCTGCAGCAGGATTTCTTCGGCTCGCAGGAACACAGAACCTCTCAGCCGTTCATGTCAGAAATCAGCAGTCAGGTGAATAGATGAAGCAATTTGTGGGGGTGTGAAGGTGCTCTGAAAGAGCGGAGGATGAGACGAGAATGAGAGTAGGTAGAGACAGGCGGTAGGAAGCTGATGTGATGGTCTGGGGTGAGACTGACGCTTCCCTGGGGGACGGGTGAGAGGCAGGCGGATCACAGGAAGTCCACAGGGGACCAGATCTGGGGATGTGTCAGGATTCAGGCTCTCGCTCCAACCCCTTCATCCGGATTTCTGAGCCAGAATCCTCCATCTCGGAGAGCTCGACTCGTACGGGAATATGAGAATGTCAGATCTTTCTTAAATCCATTTCTGCATTTTCTCTCCCTTTAATTTATTTATAATATAGTTTAAGATCTGTTATCTGATGACTGGAGTACTAAGTACATTCAGTTGCTTTTAAGATGTGCTTATGTATTTTCAAAGCTATTTCAATTGAATTCAATTGTAATTTTAACAACAGCATTAAAACAAAATGCACTTTTTATGTTTTTAATTTTTTTAATACTTGGTCTTATTGTGAAGGTGTATTGGTATTTGTTATCTGGGTAAAAAGTCAGCTTAACTAGAAATGTATTAGCTAGCTCAGAAATTCGCGCTGCAAAAAATACAAAAATGCACTACAAATAGGCCTGCTCATAATGCACATACGATCAGGATGTTAAGATAAAAAAAATAAAAAAAGTAATCACCTTTCAGGTGCACACCACTGAAGAGCAAACATTGAACAATAACCGGTCCCAGCCAGGTTCGTCACTTGTTGGTGTTCTCTCATGACATTTTCGTTGTGGTCTGTGCCAGTCCCGGCGCCAGGACAAACGATTTGGGGGGGTATTATTTTGCGTAAAAAATATTATTAATAAATTATTAATAATAAATAATATATTTTTTAATAATTTACTTGATTTTATGTCTCAAATCCCAGTCAATTATTCACTGCAGAAAGTGAAACTAGCGACGAGAGCTCTACTTCAACATGTTCTGATAACACTATTTAACCTTAATTTATTTCTTAACATTTCTCTTGTGGCCCATAAGTAGTTTTTTTTTAAATGAGAAGTTACCTATCTTATTATCTTATTACAGCGCGCGCCAGTTATGCGTGATGCGCTATAAATTATTGTGGGGCAAATTAAAATATAAATTTAATTCTAAAAGTAGCCTAATCATAATCATCATCATCATCATTCAGATCATCGCAGAGGGGGGCTTGAGATCACCGGGCCTGGTATGTGCTATTTGCAGCGCGTTTCTGTATTTGCTTGTGTTGTGAACTTTTGCTAACTTTTGCAGCGCGTTTTTGTATTTGCATGTGTTGTGAACTTTTGCTAACTTTTGCAGCGCGTTTTTGTATTTGCATGTGTTGTGAACTTTTGCTAACTTTTGCAGCGCGTTTTTGTATTTGCTTGTGTTGTGAACTTTTGCTAACTTTAGCAGCGCGTTTCTGTATTTGCTTGTGTTGTGAACTTTTGCTAACTTTTGCAGCGCGTTTCTGTATTTGCTCGTGTTGTGAACTTTTGCAGCGTGTTTTTGTATTTGCTTGTGTTGTGAACTTTTGCTAACTTTTGCAGCGCGTTTCTGTATTTGCTTGTGTTGTGAACTTTTGCTAACTTTTGCAGCGTGTTTTTGTATTTGCATGTGTTGTGAACTTTTGCTAACTTTTGCAGCGCGTTTTTGTATTTGCTTGTGTTGTGAACTTTTGCTAACTTTAGCAGCGCGTTTCTGTATTTGCTTGTGTTGTGAACTTTAGCAGCGCGTTTTTGTATTTGCTTGTGTTGTGTTGTGTTGTGAACTTTTGTTTTTGTATTTGCTTGTGTTGTGAACTTTAGCAGCGCGTTTTTGTATTTGCTTGTGTTGTGTTGTGTTGTGTTGTGAACTTTTGTTTTTGTATTTGCTTGTGTTGTGAACTTTTGCTAACTTTTGCAGCGGGTTTTTGTATTTGCTCGTGTTGTGAACTTTTGCAAACTTTTGCAGCGCGTTTTTGTATTTGCTCGTGTTGTGAACTTTTGCTAACTTTTGCAGCGGGTTTTTGTATTTGCTCGTGTTGTGAACTTTTGCAAACTTTTGCAGCGCGTTTTTGTATTTGCTCGTGTTGTGAACTTTTGCTAACTTTTGCAGCGCGTTTTTGTATTTGCTCGTGTTGTGAACTTTTGTTTTTGTATTTGCTCGTGTTGTGAACTTTTGTTTTTGTATTTGCTTGTGTTGTGAACTTTTGCAAACTTTTGCAGCGCGTTTTTGTATTTGCTTGTGTTGTGTTGTGAACTTTTGTTTTTGTATTTGCTTGTGTTGTGAACTTTTGCAAACTTTTGCAGCGCGTTTTTGTATTTGCTTGTGTTGTGAACTTTTGTGGCGCGTTTCTGTATTTGCTTGTGTTGTGAACTTTTGCAAACTTTTGTAGCGTGTTTTTGTATTTGCTCGTGTTGTGAACTTTTGCTAACTTTTGCAGCGTGTTTTTGTATTTGCTCGTGTTGTGTTGTGTTGTGAACTTTTGTTTTTGTATTTGCTTGTGTTGTGAACTTTTGCAAACTTTTGCAGCGCGTTTTTGTATTTGCTTGTGTTGTGTTGTGTTGTGAACTTTTGTTTTTGTATTTGCTTGTGTTGTGAACTTTTGCAAACTTTTGCAGCGTGTTTTTGTATTTGCTCGTGTTGTGTTGTGTTGTGTTGTGAACTTTTGTTTTTGTATTTGCTTGTGTTGTGAACTTTTGCAAACTTTTGCAGCGCATTTTTGTATTTGCTCGTGTTGTGAACTTTTGCAAACTTTTGCAGCGCGTTTTTGTATTTGCTTGTGTTGTGTTGTGTTGTGAACTTTTGTTTTTGTATTTGCTTGTGTTGTGAACTTTAGCAGCGCGTTTTTGTATTTGCTTGTGTTGTGTTGTGAACTTTTGTTTTTGTATTTGCTTGTGTTGTGAACTTTTGCTAACTTTTGCAGCGGGTTTTTGTATTTGCTTGTGTTGTGAACTTTTGTAGCGTGTTTCTGTATTTGCTTGTGTTGTGAACTTTTGCTAACTTTTGCTAACTTTTGCAGCGCGTTTTTGTATTTGCTTGTGTTGTGAACTTTTGCTAACTTTTGCAGCGCGTTTCTGTATTTGCTCGTGTTGTGAACTTTTGCTAACTTTTGCAGCGCGTTTTTGTATTTGCTCGTGTTGTGAACTTTTGCAGCGCGTTTTTGTATTTGCTCGTGTTGTGAACTTTTGCTAACTTTTGCAGCGGGTTTTTGTATTTGCTTGTGTTGTGAACTTTTGCTAACTTTTGCAGCGCGTTTTTGTATTTGCTTGTGTTGTGAACTTTTGCTAACTTTTGCAGCGGGTTTTTGTATTTGCTTGTGTTGTGAACTTTTGTAGCGTGTTTCTGTATTTGCTTGTGTTGTGAACTTTTGCTAACTTTTGCAGCGTGTTTTTGTATTTGCTCGTGTTGTGAACTTTTGCTAACTTTTGCAGCGGGTTTTTGTATTTGCTTGTGTTGTGAACTTTTGCTAACTTTTGCAGCGTGTTTTTGTATTTGCTCGTGTTGTGAACTTTTGCTAACTTTTGCAGCGTGTTTTTGTATTTGCTTGTGTTGTGAACTTTTGTAGCGTGTTTCTGTATTTGCTTGTGTTGTGAACTTTTGCAGCGCGTTTTTGTATTTGCTTGTGTTGTGAACTTTTGCTAACTTTTGCAGCGTGTTTCTGTATTTGCTTGTGTTGTGAACTTTTGCTAACTTTTGCAGCGTGTTTTTGTATTTGCTTGTGTTGTGAACTTTTGTAGCGTGTTTCTGTATTTGCTTGTGTTGTGAACTTTTGCTAACTTTTGCAGCGCGTTTTTGTATTTGCTTGTGTTGTGAACTTTTGCTAACTTTTGCAGCGTGTTTTTGTATTTGCTCGTGTTGTGAACTTTTGCAAACTTTTGCAGCGCGTTTTTGTATTTGCTCGTGTTGTGAACTTTTGCTAACTTTTGCAGCGTGTTTTTGTATTTGCTCGTGTTGTGAACTTTTGCAAACTTTTGCAGCGCGTTTTTGTATTTGCTCGTGTTGTGAACTTTTGCTAACTTTTGCAGCGTGTTTTTGTATTTGCTCGTGTTGTGAACTTTTGCAAACTTTTGCAGCGCGTTTCTGTATTTGCTCGTGTTGTGAACTTTTGCAGCGCGTTTTTGTATTTGCTTGTGTTGTGAACTTTTGCTAACTTTTGCAGCGTGTTTTTGTATTTGCTCGTGTTGTGAACTTTTGCTAACTTTTGCAGCGTGTTTTTGTATTTGCTCGTGTTGTGAACTTTTGCTAACTTTTGCAGCGTGTTTCTGTATTTGCTCGTGTTGTGAACTTTTGCAGCGCGTTTTTGTATTTGCTCGTGTTGTGAACTTTTGCTAACTTTTGCAGCGTGTTTTTGTATTTGCTCGTGTTGTGAACTTTTGCTAACTTTTGCAGCGTGTTTTTGTATTTGCTCGTGTTGTGAACTTTTGCTAACTTTTGCAGCGTGTTTTTGTATTTGCTCGTGTTGTGAACTTTTGCTAACTTTTGCAGCGTGTTTCTGTATTTGCTTGTGTTGTGAACTTTTGCTAACTTTTGCAGCGTGTTTCTGTATTTGCTCGTGTTGTGAACTTTTGCAGCGCGTTTTTGTATTTGCTTGTGTTGTGAACTTTTGCTAACTTTTGCAGCGTGTTTTTGTATTTGCTCGTGTTGTGAACTTTTGCAAACTTTTGCAGCGCGTTTTTGTATTTGCTTGTGTTGTGAACTTTTGCTAACTTTTGCAGCGCGTTTTTGTATTTGCTCGTGTTGTGAACTTTTGCAAACTTTTGCAGCGCGTTTTTGTATTTGCTTGTGTTGTGAACTTTTGCAAACTTTTGCAGCGCGTTTTTGTATTTGCTCGTGTTGTGAACTTTTGCAAACTTTTGCAGCGCGTTTCTGTATTTGCTCGTGTTGTGAACTTTTGCAGCGCGTTTTTGTATTTGCTTGTGTTGTGAACTTTTGCTAACTTTTGCAGCGTGTTTTTGTATTTGCTCGTGTTGTGAACTTTTGCTAACTTTTGCAGCGTGTTTTTGTATTTGCTCGTGTTGTGAACTTTTGCTAACTTTTGTAGCGTGTTTCTGTATTTGCTCGTGTTGTGAACTTTTGCAGCGCGTTTTTGTATTTGCTCGTGTTGTGATCTTTTGCAGCGCGTTTTTGTATTTGCTTGTGTTGTGAACTTTTGCTAACTTTTGCAGCGTGTTTTTGTATTTGCTCGTGTTGTGAACTTTTGCAAACTTTTGCAGCGCGTTTTTGTATTTGCTTGTGTTGTGAACTTTTGCTAACTTTTGCAGCGCGTTTTTGTATTTGCTCGTGTTGTGAACTTTTGCAAACTTTTGCAGCGCGTTTTTGTATTTGCTTGTGTTGTGAACTTTTGTAGCGCATTTCTGTATTTGCTTGTGTTGTGAACTTTTGCTAACTTTTGCAGCGCGTTTTTGTATTTGCTTGTGTTGTGAACTTTTGTAGCGTGTTTCTGTATTTGCTCGTGTTGTGAACTTTTGCAGCGCGTTTTTGTATTTGCTTGTGTTGTGAACTTTTGCTAACTTTTGCAGCGCGTTTTTGTATTTGCTTGTGTTGTGAACTTTTGTAGCGCATTTCTGTATTTGCTTGTGTTGTGAACTTTTGCTAACTTTTGCAGCGCGTTTTTGTATTTGCTTGTGTTGTGAACTTTTGTAGCGTGTTTCTGTATTTGCTTGTGTTGTGAACTTTAGCAGCGTGTTTCTGTATCTGCTTGTGTTGTGAACTTTTGTAGCGCGTTTTTGTATTTGCTTGTGTTGTGAACTTTTGCTAACTTTTGCAGCGCGTTTTTGTATTTGCTTGTGTTGTGAACTTTTGTAGCGTGTTTCTGTATTTGCTTGTGTTGTGAACTTTTGTAGCGCGTTTTTTATGTTTTAAAAGAGTCTCTTCTGCTTGCCAAGGCTTCATTTATTTGATCCAAAATACAGTAAAAACGGTAATATTGTGAAATATTTTTACAATTTAAAATAACTGTTTTCCTTTGGAATATATTTTAAAATGCAGTTTATTTCTGTGTTGGTAAAGCTGAATTTTCAGCATCATTACTCCAGTCTTCAGTGTCACATGATCCTTCAGAAATCATTCTAATATGTTGATTTGCTGCTTAAGAAACATACAGAATATTACATACTAAGTATTACAGAATTAAAAAGGGTTGCAGGTGCTGTTTTTTTTTTATTGACTTTGATGTTTTCGCACAAATAGCTAAAACCTTACAATTTTACGGCATGAAAATAAACAAGTTATAGATCACCACATGCCAAGATATTTCATTAAATTATTATGTTTAATATCAAGATATGAGCTATTCTGCTTTTGTTTATTTGCTATGAATAAAATAAAATAAAAAAGAAATATTACATGAAAAACTTTTTTAAAAAACGTACACGAATATTAGTTTAACTTAAAGTACTAAAATGACTAAAACTGAAATAAAAATAAAGCTAAATTTAAAAAATAATTTAAATGACAAAAGCGATAACAAAATTACTGTTAATGAAAACTAAAAATACAATAATAATAAAAGCTAATTCAAAATATTAATAATTACTATAAATAGTATCAGTATATAAATAATATTAAAATAACACTGATTTGCTCTCAGCTACTTCTACTATAGGTATGATAATAATCATAATGATGGTATTTTTTATGATATTATTGTATTTCAAAGAGTTTCTATATATATATATATATATATCACAATATTAATGTTTTCTCATAAATAGCTCAATTTGAACTTTCTTGAAAATAAAAAGTCATCATTATCCTTAAAATAACTACAATTTATTTCTTTATTATCTTTATTTATTAATATTTATGTTGCTTGCAAACAAACATCTACCAGCTGCTAACCATGTTATGTACTTCTATTTTTATTTTAAGGTCATGTCTTGTATTTTGAAGTCTCTGTTTTATTTCTGATTTTATATATTCAGACCTTTGAAACAGCCGGATTCTTCTAAGTAAGGTTCTATGCAAATAATAATAATTATAAATGTTAATCTGATCAACTTCATGTAAAATTAATGAATGGGTTATCCAAGAAGGACGGCCTATTACTTAAAAAGCTGGTGATTATGACTTAGTAAATTCATTGTATTCTCTACTACAGGAAACAATAGCGTCAGAAAACTGGACGTGTCTCAATTCAGACGCGATCAACTCGACGGAAGGTCGAGCAGGCCGTCCTCATCCCCACATCTCGCCATCACCCACCGCAGATTGTATATTGTGTCCCGCGTCGTAATGGCTTCCAAGAGTATTCATTTGCTGAAGAGTCTCACGTACCTGGAATTCATGGGAACGTCACTTCAGATTCACTCTTTCTTCAGCCCTCTCTCTGCACTTTATTACACTGAAACGCTTCTGACCCTGGCTATAATTCCCATTCTATTTCAAGGAGAGCATCGCAATAAAGCACAAATCTAGGGGTGGGAGTGAAATCCAATGGGGTCCTGGATTGTGAATGTCAGAGCGAGCAAACAGAGGGGGATGGGTTGGAGAAGAAAGAGAAAAAGCGCAAGAACAGAGAAAGGGAGAGCGTGTGATGGCTTACTGTGAATATTTTCGCGCCTCTTGTGTTCTATCTGTTATCGCGGCGTTTGACTCGCCTCTTGACGTGTCAGTCCTGACTTCAAAAGAATACAGGCACTAGCCTCCCCCCCCCCATATATGCTTCGGCATCGCTTCTGGGATTGAATTAGGGCAAATCCATTATACTGTTGCCATGGAGACCAAGGCACAAATGCTGATAAAGTGTGTGCGCCCGTGCGTTTTTTTTCTTTCTCGCCAAATAGGCTCGATGAAACAGACTGCATGCATGCGTGCCACATTCCGAGCGAAACTTCCTGTGTTTTGCCATGAAAGGTCTGACTCCGATCCGGAATACTTAAGTAGTCGAGCGCCTGCAGGAGTGCTGCACTTACCCATACCATCACTGCGTCGCTGAGGCGCGATCGAGCGCGGGTGCCAATTAAGGGAAGGTTGGGCCGCTGCTGGAGCAGCCACAAATAATCTGTCACTTTCATTGGGCGGCTACAAACGGTCGAGATGGTTATCGTTACAAAAACAAGAGCATGTTCAATCAGACGGAGGGATAAATCACACCGCGACTGACGTGGAACGAAGGCACCGGGGGTCGGGAGATTGGAGCTGTATCACCTGAATATAAAAACACATGCAGTACAGATGCATCTGATGCCGCCTTTAAAGGAATAGTTTAGACAAAAGTCATTGTTTACTTGCCTACCTGCTGCTCGAGTTGCATATGATAAAGCTGATTTGTAGTACACTAGTTCTCAATTGGTTTTGCACTTGACGTCAAGTGGAGGCCAAACCGGCAACTCATATTTAATGTAATCTGGATCATATCTTCTTTTACTTTAAGTCAAGTTATTTGTATTGTGCTTTATACAATAGAAATTGTCTCAAAACAGCTTCCGCTTAATAATAAACAGGAAAGTAACATAATCAATAATGCAAATTTCATTAAATATGAGTAGTATCGTTTAAATTTTAACGATTCCAATTCTGCGAGTTGCATTCCAATTGACCGCCGTTAACCTTGTCTGATAGCTGCTCAAATTTCATTGGCCAATGACGGCCATGTTTTTTGAGATATGTCAGTGTCCTCACAGACAATCATGGCACCTCAGACAAAGACACTGCATGCCAGTTTTCAGGTCGATCGGACTAACGGTGAAGTAGATATATCCATTTTCATGTTTTTTTTTTCTGTTATAGCACCACCAAGTGGTCTGCGTATCGTTTCTGATTCTTATCGATTCCTAATTTCGGTTCCAGTAAGGTAAAAATAAAAACTGATATCATTCACATTTATTTAAGACTTATTGCCAAACATTTAATTGTAGCTGAATATCATGAATACAAACCAACACTTACACAACAAAATTTTGCCTATGGTTTAAAAATACTACAGCAAAAATAGCCTAATAGAAATTTCAAGCATCATTAAAGACAAGTAACACTCAGTAATTAAAAGAAAAACAAATAAACAAATTAGCATTCACACTAATAAATATAGCTGCGAGCAGCAATTATTGGGGTTCAAGGCCTTTAAGCACTTGCGCAAAAAAAAACACATTTTATTAAGAAAGCATGTAACCACTTAAATCATAGAAGGAAAACACCAATGACCATCAAAACAGGCAATTTACCATAGGAAATATATGATATTTAAAGCTTTTTAACAGTTATCAAGGTTGAGCCAAAAACCTAGGACTAGTTCGCCAAAGTTGGTTTTTGAAATAATCTCCAATATTTAACGAACGATTCGGTGGACAGAGGCGGTCCTAGAGGCAAAGTTGCTTAGAATGAGAAGTTCTACCATGTGGTACGAATTTCGTGGGCATGTGTGGCCAATTTCTTTCTAATTTCTCACAGGCCTCTAGGGCCGTGAGTCAAACAGGCCCAGCGAGTTGCATTCCAATTGACCGCCATTAACCTTGTCTGATAGCTGCTCAAATTTCATTGGCCGATGACGGCCATGTTTTTTGAGATATGTCAGTGTCCTCACAGACAATCATGGCATCTCAGACAAAGACACTGCATGCCAGTTTTCAGGTCGATCGGACTAACGGTGAAGTAGATATATCCATTTTCATGTTTTTTTTCCCTGTTATAGCACCACCAAGTGGTCAGTCGCCGCGTCCTTTTTCACGTGACTGAAGAATGAGCTCTTACATACGTGTACCAAGTTTGGTGAAAATATCTCATTCCATTCACAATTTACAGCCATTTTAGTAAAAGTGCGTATCGATTCTGATTCTTATCGATTCCTAATTTCTGTTCCAGTAAGGTAAAAATAAAAACTGATATCATTCACATTTATTCTAAGACTTATTGCCAAACATTTAATTGTAGCTGAATATCATGAATACAAACCAACACTTACACAACAAAATTTTGCCTATGGTTTAAAAATACTACAGCAAAAATAGCCTAATAGAAATTTCAAGCATCATTAAAGACAAGTAACACTCAGTAATTAAAAGAAAAACAAATAAACAAATTAGCATTCACACTAATAAATATAGCTGCGAGCAGCAATTATTGGGGTTCAAGGCCTTTAAGCACTTGCGCAAAAAAAATTACATTTTATTTAGAAAGCATGTAACCACTTAAATCATAGAAGGAAAACACCAATGACCATCAAAACAGGCAATTTACCATAGGAAATATATGATATTTAAAGCTTTTTAACAGTTATCGAGGTTGAGCCAAAAACCTAGGACTAGTTCGCCAAAGTTGGTTTTTGAAATAATCTCCAATATTTAACGAACAATTCGGTGGACAGAGGCGGTCCTAGAGGCAAAGTTGCTTAGAATGAGAAGTTCTACCATGTGGTACGAATTTCGTGGGCATGTGTGGCCAATTTCTTTCTAATTTCTCACAGGCCTCTAGGGCCGTGAGTCAAACAGGCCCAGCGAGTTGCATTCCAATTGACCGCCGTTAACCTTGTCTGATAGCTGCTCAAATTTCATTGGCCGATGAAGGCCATGTTTTTTGAGATATGTCAGTGTCCTCACAGACAATCATGGCATCTCAGACAAAGACACTGCATGCCAGTTTTCAGGTCGATCGGACTAACGGTGAAGTAGATATATCCATTTTCATGTTTTTTTTCCTGTTATAGCACCACCAAGTGGTCAGTCGCCGCGTCCTTTTTCACGTGACTGAAGAATGAGCTCTTACATACGTGTACCAAGTTTGGTGAAAATATCTCATTCCATTCACAATTTACAGCCATTTTAGTAAAAGTGCATAGTCCACTTCCGAAAGTTTTGGCAGCCCTTAGGGGACCGTAAATCGAAATTTCAACTTTTTTTTTGATAACTATTGACAATCAGACTCCAGAGAATGTCGCTGCACTGGTTTGGTGCTGATTGGGTCAAAAACCTAGGAGTAGTTCGCAAAAGTCCAAATCCAAAATACAAGTTATGAGCCATTTCGTACTTTTCATCTCTGTAACGCCCCCGTCAGGCCGATCAGGGTGAGCATTGGTGACGTTGTAGACGATGTGAGTACTACCAGCCCTCAAAGTTTCAAGTCTCTACGACTTGGATTGGTCTGCCCGATCGCTTTTAGGGGAGAATGCTGATTCTTGAAAAATTTAACAATTACAATAGGGTTTCAGTGCTACATTTTTTTTTAAAGACCTCAGCCAATGCATGGAAGTGAACAAGGTTTGTTTTACTTAAAATGTTCGTTCACCACCACTTGATATTCTTTATTCTAACTGCTTGTGCAGTTTTTTGTAGGCAAGAACGATTCCTCGCACACAGCCGTGTGTGTGTTAGCATCAGCGGGCCGCTCTGACCTTTCTTTGTGTTCGAGCCCTACAGTAAGTCAATACGCTCTTTTTGCCAGCACAATCTTTAAACTCTTTTATTTTATGCAGACAAGCAGAATTCCATATTAGCTTATTTCCAGGGGCGCCGTTGGAAGTCGTGGAAGCACCTCTAGCCATGTCATTATAATATATTATACACAAATTTGCCGCAGATCACTTTCATCCTGGGCAAATGGCTGCGGAGAGACGGAGAAATGAGAGGGAAGGGAGGCAACAGCGCAGCCGTGCGCCACCATTCAACAGAATCCAATTTACAGAGGCAATGAGGGATATGACACATAATGTATACTAATTTCACATCAGGCTAATATAACCTCAAACATGCTCCTCTTTACAGAACACGCATACATAAACGTCCCCGGCCTCATCCGACGCTCGGAAAGCTAAAAATGCTGAAACGCCACAGCTTGACACTCTCTGAAGATGCTTTATAAGAGTAATTGCTGACTTTTATTTCCTCAAACTAAATAGAATTAAGCAATATCATAATGTCAAATGTGATTCACGCATATTGAAACTTGAAGACATGTCGCATTAGATTTAATATCAATGACCCCAAATGCTTCTTATGCTTCTTATAAATTTGTATATGTGGTAGTATGAAAAATTTGAGAGTTACTTCTTGAGATTTCAGTCTGTTCCTCATGCAAAACGTATTGTTTTATTGGAATATAGCGCAGGAGTCGTATGGACTATTTTTATGACACAATTATAGTGCATTTTTAGAGAATGGCCGTCCCTGTTCGCTATGTTTCCATGTATAATGTTCCTCTGATATAATCATATAATGTAAAGTCTTGATTTTACATTTTTCTTCTAAATGGGTATTGCTAAGTGGTTTGTAAAAATAATATATTGTTTGAGTGGGCATGAACAATACAGTAGGTTCTACACTATCAAGTCAGTCCATATATTGAATTAATTTCTAATCATTTTAAATAACCAGCTAATATTCATTAAGAACACAGACAAACTTTATATTACTGTAATTTTCTATTTTTAAATATTTTAACATGTAATGTTTTAAACATGATTATTTTGTAACTACGTTTGTGCAGTAAAATTAACTTTAAAGGAGATCTAGATTTATTATTTTCATTCACATGGAAAGATGTGCCATGCTTTAGTGGAGGATTTCTGTCACCTGGTGGAAAACAAACACTTTTAACTGGAAAATGACATGAAATTATCACTATAACCTTGAGATGGCAGCAGAGGACCACTCATTAGCTCATTTGCCATTTCTACTCCCTTTTATAGTTCTTTTCGCATGTTTTGCTTTTGGATTTATTATGTAATGCATATTAACAAATTTTATTGCACTGAAGAGTAGGAAAAATCACAAAATCAGTGTCAGTGCCATTGTTTTGTCTCAAGATGCACACCAGCATTTTCTAAAGCATTTATATAAGCTACTTAAATGTCCTAATTTAACTAAGGCCTAATCCTGGCTTAATCGAATCCCTGTTTACACAACACTGTTTTCAACTAAAAATGGAAAACTGGTTGTGCGTTTTGGCCATTCATTTACTCAACAATGCCATTTTGGTGGCCTGAAAATGTAAACTTTTGAAAATGGGTTTCAAAGTGCACGCTTTTGAAAACGATACCGTTGTCATCTCCGTGTAAACTGCAAAAGCGCGAATCTGGTAACACGGTGACAGCGTGCGTATGCGTATTACGTGTTTAGTCTATCAGCTTTCTTTACAAAGTGACATCAACTACTTGTCTGGCATGAATAATACAGCGTTTTTAGTCATTTTCAAAGGGGATAGTTTTGATAACTTTGTCATCCGTACAGATAACATTTTTTTCCATTTTTAGTACATCGTTGTCGTGTAAATGTACCCTAAGGCAAAGGCAAAACTAATCATACAGCAACGAGCGACAGGAACAACAACATCCAACTATGACAATGATAATAATACTAATTATGTGCTTTATTTTAATGTTAATGTGAGTTCGAATACCATTTTGCATGAACGAGAAACATTAAAGTAGTGCCAAACAACGCAGAATATTACAGACCACTAGATGGCGCAACTGACCAATCGGAATGAAATATTCCACGGAGTCGTGCAATTTATTTTACGCCTAAATGCAGCAATATCACTGTCTGTGTCTGAAATCGCCGCCTATACCTTTAAACTATTTGAGGGGACAGCCATTTATAATGGCGTCTGAAACCATAGTGGACGTTATCAAGTGCACTCATTCAATCCCACAATGCTCTGCAATACAGAGTGTACAACTCAACGGCTAGAGAATGCCCATAATGCACTGAATGACCAGAAGATGGCGCCCGCAGCTGAATCATTCGTCGGCTGGTCCAATGTGGGTGCAGCGTAATATCATACAGGTATAAATTCCTTTTTATTGATTATCAAATTATTTAGTTAAGGTTTATACATGACAGCGTTCAAGATAAATCTTTTCATTACTACTGGAGCTTCCAGTTTGCTAAGTTTCAAATGATTATTACACAGCAAGCACTCAGTGTCCGAATTCACTCACTCGTTTTCATTCACTCCCTCAAGTGAACTATATTAGTGGAGTAATGTAGGGAATAAGGGGTGATTTTGGACACAGCCACTCTCTTTTTGTATTTGCACAGAAGAAAGCCACACAGAAACGACACGAGTCAGAGTCAAAGATGACAGAATTTTCATTATTTGTGAAGGTAATTGCTTTTGTACTTTACATCACTGAGAACCCGTGTCCTTGACTGTCTAAACCAAAGGCTCCGTGACTGCGAAAGGCCATTTGTCTCTGAGACGTTCAGATAAATGACCAGCTGAAATCCTCCTCTTGGAGATGTTTCATATCCACATGCAGCGGAACAGCTGTACTCGTGTGCTAGTATGCACATATCTGTGTGTTGGCTGGAAGAGATACGGCGCAGCATATGACCGCATATCTCCCTGTTGACATTTAGAGAGTTTTGGTATGCAAATGGAACTCCATGTATGTGCCATCTGTGTAATGTCTTTTGTTGCGTATGTGCGCCTGTAAATTGAGCCCGAGAGAGAGGCCATTTCACATAATCAGCCACAAAAACACACAACCAACACACATTTTTGGGGTCTGGCACAAATAGTAAAAATTGATTTTTTTTTTTTTTTTTTTTTTTCATAACAAAAATTGGCTACAACATTTATAAAGCTTAATTTTTTCTGGTGCTTTTTTTTTTTTTTTTTTTTACAAGCAAATATGCGACTTGATGTTTCACTAGACTTCTGATTTTACACGTTTTTTATTTATTATTTATACTTAAATAAATATTTGATGGGTTATTTCCTAGACTTCTAGCTACTTGCTTCTAAAAAAGTTGCTTTATGAAATATTTTATTAAATATATATATATATATATTTTTTTTTTTTTTTTTTTTTGACAAAAGGAATCTGACAATTAGCAACTACTGAGCTAATGATCACGTTAAAATCAAAAAGTTGCGACTTTTCAACCTGATCTTAAAACTGAAACTGAGGTGGCGATTTTGTTAAATTCGTACAATTTAAATTGTACAAAAACATACGATTTTTAAAAGAAGCACGTCACCCCTAAAGACCCATTCACACCAAGAGCGACAACTATAAAGACTAGAATGTACATTTCCTGAAGAAAATGTGAGTGGTGCTTGCAGTGGCAAAACTCGGCACTCGGTTGCTAGGGTGTTTCTAGGTGGTTGCTAGGCAGTTGCTAAGGTGTTCTGGGCGGTTGCTATGTTGTTGCTAGGCAGTTGCTAAGGTGTTCTGGGTGGTTGCTAGGGCATTGCTAGGTGGTTCCTAGGGTGTTATAAGTTGTTGATAGGGTGTTCTGGGCGGTTGCTAGGCAGTTGCTAGGGTGTTCTGAGTGGTTACTTTGGTGTTCCTAGGCAGTTGCTAGGGCATCCTGGGTGGTTGCTGGGGTTTTGCTAGGTTGTTGCTAGGGTGTTCTGGGTGGTTGCTAGGCAGTTGCTAAGTTGTTCTGGGTGGTTGCTAGGGCTAGGGTGTTTTGAGTTGTTGCTAGGCGGTTGCTAAGGTGTTCTGGGTGGTTGCTATGGTGTTGCTAGGTGGTTGCTAGGGTGTTGCTAGGCAGTTGCTAAGGTGTTGTGGGTGGGAGTTGTTAAGGTGTTCTGGGGTGGTTGCTGGGTGGTTGCTAGGGTATCCTGAGTGGTTGCTAGGACGGTTGCTAGACCGTTGCTAAGGTGTTATGAGTTGTTGCTAGGCAGTTGCTAAGGTGTTCTGGGTGGCGGTTGCTAAGGTGTTCTGGGGTGGTTGCTATGGTGTTGCTAGGTGGTTGCTATGGCATCCTGAGTGGTTGCTAGGGTGTTGCTAGGCGGTTGCTAGGGTGTTCTGGGTGGTTGCTAGGCCGTTGCTAAGGTGTTATGGGTGGTTGCTAAGGTGTTCTTGGTGGTTGCTATGGTGTTGCTAGGTGGTTGCTAGGGCATCCTGAGTGGTTGCTAGAGTGTTGCTAGGCAGTTGCTAAGGTGTTCTGGGTGGTTGCTATGGTGTTGCTAGGTGTTTGCTAGGGCATCCTGAGTGGTTGCTAGAGTGTTGCTAGGCAGTTGCTAAGGTGTTCTGGGTGGCAGTTGTTAAGGTCTTCTGGGGTGGTTGCTGGGTGGTTGCTAGGGCATCCTGAGTTGTTGCTAGGCAGTTGCTAAGGTGTTCTGGGTGGCGGTTGCTAAGGTGTTCTGGGGTGGTTGCTGTGGTGTTGCTAGGTGGTTGCTATGGCATCCTGAGTGGTTGCTAGGGTGTTGCTAGGCGGTTGCTAGGGTGTTCTGGGTGGTTGCTAGGCCGTTGCTAAGGTGTTATGGGTGGTTGCTAGGGTGTTATGAGTTGTTGCTAGGCAGTTGCTAGGGTGTTCTGGGCAGTTGCTTGGTGGTTGTTAAGGTATTCTAGGTGGTTGCTAGGGTGTTGCCAGGCAGTTTCTAGGGTGTTCTGGGTGGTTGCTATGGTGTTCCTAGGTGGTTGGTAGTTGTCATACAGCCACCAATTAAGCAAAACGTAAAATAGTTACTGTGTTGGATTTTTTCACTACAGTCCGTATCACCTTTGTTCTAATATGCAAATGCATGCATATATTAATAAGATGGCGCACATTTTAACAAATTAAACAGATAAATACAAAATTCTTTATTGTGTATTTTCATCTGGCAAAGTTTCATTTTAATAAACCAAAGAAAAAAGCCTCTTTGCCTGTAGTTCCTTCTCTTAAAGGGGTAGTTCACCCAAAAACCATCATTTCTTTCTTCTGTGGAACACAAAAGACTTATTTTTGGGTAAACTATCCCTTTAACAATCCCCTGAGAAAACAAATGATGCCACACGAAGACAAAAGTGTATTTCCTTCTACTTTTTGCACGCACATTCTCTGCCAGACCAAAAAAAGAAAATGCTTCAAAGTTCATTTGTCACTTCACAGATCACTAGTTCCTGTTCGCGCAGAGCCCAAATGCGCGCCGGAGAGACACGTCGCTGTTTGTCATGCCGAGAGAGATGCATTGCGATTTGCACAGGATGTGTGAAGCCTCACCCCCCGTCCCGTTCCGTTTCACCACTTCTGGGGCCGGCCGCGTCCACGCACACGCATCTGAGAAACATCTTTTATCACAATTGTGGGGTGCGGCGTGCGGTCCAGATGGAGGGATAAAACATGCATGAGTCGCCCGCAGCTCTGAAAATAATTATACTCATTTACTAGAGACAGAGAGAGTGCATCCAACCAAGTCACCACCCATCATAGAGACAAGCTCCTAGCATACTAATGAAGACACGAGCCAATGACTGACCACCACTGAGAGAGAAACGAAGCCTGTGAGAGAATGTGTCTGTGTAAGATTAAAGAAGGAGAAGTGTGTGAAAGAGATCCAACAGACCATGTACAGGTTCTCCATGCTGAACTTCACAGCGTAAAGTCGCCATGAAATGTAAGTTGTGCTCATCTTTTCTTTCCCTTTGTGAAGAACAAATATAGATGGGGCTTGATTTTGTCTGTGGGGAATTGATTGGATGGTTGTGGTTTGCTATTGGTGGATCTCATGTGAGTGACAGGTGGCCCCGCCCTCGTCATCATTTACACCGGACTGCTTCACAAACGAGGGTCAATTTCACGAAAAAAGATTAGCATGACGGCACATGCTAGTGGATGAGTTGAATCAACTCCACAGCAACTACATAAATTTATCCACTAAAACGTCCAGCTTTGTTGTTGTTGAGCGACCGAAGCGCGAGCTGTTAAAGCTCCGCCCTCTTCTGGAAAGGGGGCCGGGAGCAGCAGCTCATTTGCATTTAAAGGGACACACACACAAAAACGGTGTTTTTTTGCTCACACCAACATAATAAATGATCTGTGGGGTATTTTGAGCTGAAACTTCACAGACACACTCTGGAGACACCAGAATCCTTGTAAAAGGAGCATTATAGGTCCCTTTTTAAAAATATCCTGTAAGTTTCAAAACTCAAAACTCCCTCTTTAGTCCAAAAACAGCTTTTATTGAAACCAAGCTCCCTAAACGACATAATAGTGTGACGAAAGACAGAAGAATATCGACGCCTACTTCTACATCATTGCCTCTTTAGCCCCGCCCACTGATTCACGCATGTAGTAGTAAATACGAGACGGACACAAACACAGCAACAAAACCACAGAGATGCGAGATTACAAGACATTTTTGAGAAGTTGTGCGCTTTCCATTAAGAAAGCGTGGATGAACTTTATTTTTAAAGAAGTTCCAGATGGCGTCAGTGTTTGCTTCAATTTACAGCAGATTCATTTTTCAACGCAGGGTTTTTACCACGTATCACTATTGCTTTGTCTGTTATAGACTGTTTGATATGTACTCACTCTACTTCACAGTTAATAATTCCATGTACTATTTGCCATAACCTTATAAAGCTTATATGCAGTAATAAGCATAAATGTTTCACAGTTGACAAATGTAATAACACCTTTCTGTAGCGCCTTCATTTCAACACTAATATAATGTCATAAAATACAACTCTACCTCACAATATAAATATTTATTTCTTATGTATTGTCTCCTGATTCAGACATGTAAGGCTGAATTTCACCGGTTGCCTTTTTTCAACACTGGAAGTTTTCAAAAACTTTGGTGCCTCAAAAACAGGATAGAAAATAGCTTATTTCTACTAAACTAGGATGTTTTTTTAATGTTAAAAAATCTTGCTAACATTATAAGTGGACCTGAAAATTGCCTGTCGATTATTATGGGTTGTATTTTTTAACAGTGAAATCTGAAAGGTGAATATGAATCATGTTAAAAATACAACCATGTTGAAATTCAGCCCATTAAAATGCAACGCATATTTTTTTTTTTTTTTTTTTTTTTAAAACATTTGTCATTAATTTACATTATATCATTTTTTTTAAAATGCACTTCATGACCTCTTTAATTTAGTGTCCTTCAATGCTGCTAATTAATCTGGCTTCCATTTTAGTGCATTTACCGTAAAAAGCATGAAGCATAAAGTACTGGACAATCATTGCATGGGACAACAGCATCATTATACCAATATTTGACTGCATTATGATGCTGCTGACCAGAATCAAGTATTCCAGAGAGTCATTTAGTGGTCCAGCACAGGCTACAGGTGACTCTTGGCCTGCGGAGACTGTTCGTGGACATCGTGTTAGTGGAGTTTGGGATGTGTGTTCTGCCGCCGGTGCTACAGTAATTGATGAATGGGCTGTTTAAACGGTGGAATATGAATGAACAGCAGGTCCCCTTGAGAATATTCAGCAGTATTGTAATCAACCCTGCTGATAGTGTCCCTACCTTTGACTAATGGCCTTAAAAGAAGCCTCTTAGAGCTCCGTTATTAAATTTACGATTCACGCAGCCAGACGTCCCATCTCTGACCCGGTCGGACTTCCGTGCAACACTGACTGAACGATTAGTCGCTGAAAGACAGAGAAAATATTAAACAATATAGCAGCTCTGTATGCATGCTACATTTCTGTGAAAAATGAAATGAATTTAGTCCTCCATGAATGATTCAAACTGAGTTTTATGTGTTTGTTAATGAAGCTCATAAGTTTGAGATTCACTGACCATGCGGACATAATTAAACAACATGGTAATATTCACCTAAAATGTGAATAAGGTTAATGAGAAGATGTGTTAGCTGCCATAGAACAATATTGTTTGTAAATATTTGTAACTATTTTAATGCCTGTTGCACCTATCTGCAGTCTCTCTCTCTCTCTCTCTGCACTCCAGTGAACCTGTTTGAAAACTTTCCGGTTGGAGGTGGGAATCTGCTCAATGAGCCTTGATTTATGTCTTTCGATATTAACACATTTTTCATCCAGCAGCCGGATGGAAAGCAAAGCTGATGAAGGATGGGAGGTAATCAAGGGTCTAATGTGGAGCAATGCCTGACCACAAATGAGTAATGAAGTTGCTAAGAATTCAAATGGCATTAGTTCAGACATCATATAATGAATATTACAGTGACTTTCAGCCATTCTGTAATGACCCCTGCTAAAGTAACGACTGGTATCTGTTTGTAACGGATCTGTGTGGCCCACTTTGTGAACATCAATCATGTTTGCTTTTTCTTTACATGAGGTTATATAATATATAAACCTAAAGAAAGATACAATCTTAATATAGAAAAAAATAATTTTTTGGAAAAATATTTAAATAAAATTGTTCAGTACCAAAAAATTATTTACTTTTTTTTAATATTTATTACATTATACATTAATACATATATTGTAATTTGTTATATAAGAAATTGGTTCTATACAAAAAAATAATTGTACTTTTAAAAAAAATGTATCATATATATAAATGTATTATATATATAAAGAAAAGTAATTTTTAAAAAGATTTTAATATAAAAAAAAATATTTTTTAATTTTTTTTATAATTTTTTGAAAAATATTTAAAAAAAATTATGCTTATGACTGATTAATTTGATTAGTAATTGGTTACTTTTTTAAAATGTATTACATAATATATTAATTTATTTTTCATATATAAAAACACACACATATATGTGATCTGTAAAAAATTATATATATATATATATTTAATATTTTAATTTTTTAATGATTATGATTGTTGATGGTGTTAGTAACTGCTTCTACATATGTTTAATATTTTATTTCATTTTTTTCAGTAATGACAATATATTAATTTATTTTTTATATTTATGGAATATGAATATATGTTAAAATATTGAAAAAAAAATTCATACCTCAAACATTTTCAGTAATGACAATTATATTCATTTATTTTCAGTATTTATGGAAAATATATGAATATATGTTAAAAAAAAATTGAAAAAAAAATGTTTATGCTGATGACTGATAGTTGATGGTGTTCATTTGTTAATTGATACAATTTTAATATAAAAAAAATATATATTTTTAGAAAAATATTTTAATAAAATTGTTCAGTACCAAAAAATTATTTACTTTTTTTAATATTTATTACATTATACATTAATACATATATTGTAATTTGTTATATAAGAAATTGGTTCTATACAAAAAATAATTGTACTTTTTTTAAAAATGTATTACACAATATATATATATATATAAGAAAAGTCATTTTAAAAAAAAGATTTTAATATAAAAACATTTTTTTTAATTTTTTTATAATTTTTAGAAAAATATTTTTAAAAAATGATGCTTATGACCGATTAATTTGATTAGTAATTGGTTCTTTACAAAAAAATATTTGTTACTTTTTTAAAATGTATTACATAATATATTAATTTATTTTTCATATATAAAAACACACATATCTGTAAAAGATTATATATATATATATATATATATATATATATATATATATATATATATTTAATATTTTAATTTTTTAATGATTATGATTGTTGATGGTGTTAGTATTTGCTTCTACATATGTTTAATATGCATTTATAAAATGCATTTTTTTTCAGTAATGACATAATATATTAATTTATTTTTTATATTTATGGAAAATATATGAATATATGTTTAGAAAAAATTGGAAAAAAAAATGTTTATGCTGATGACTGATAGTTGATGGTGTTCATTTGTTAATTGATACAATTTTAATATAAAAAAAATATATATTTTTAGAAAAATATTTTAATAAAATTGTTCAGTACCAAAAAATTATTTACTTTTTTTAATATTTATTACATTATACATTAATACATATATTGTAATTTGTTATATAAGAAATTGGTTCTATACAAAAAATAATTGTACTTTTTAAAAAAATGTATTACACAATATATATATATATATATATATAAGAAAAGTCATTTTAAAAAAAAGATTTTAATATAAAAACATTTTTTTTAATTTTTTTATAATTTTTAGAAAAATATTTTTAAAAAATGATGCTTATGACCGATTAATTTGATTAGTAATTGGTTCTTTACAAAAAAATATTTGTTACTTTTTTAAAATGTATTACATAATATATTAATTTATTTTTCATATATAAAAACACACATATCTGTAAAAGATTATATATATATATATATATATATATTTAATATTTTAATTTTTTAATGATTATGATTGTTGATGGTGTTAGTATTTGCTTCTACATATGTTTAATATGCATTTATAAAATGCATTTTTTTTCAGTAATGACATAATATATTAATTTATTTTTTATATTTATGGAAAATATATGAATATGTTTAGAAAAAATTGGGAAAAAAATGTTTATGCTGATGACTGATAGTTGATGGTGTTCATTTGTTAATTGATACAATTTTAATATAAAAAATATATATTTTTAGAAAAATATTTTTAAAAAATTATTTATTTTTAAATAATTTGAAAACCATGTTTTTTATATTTTTAATGATTATGATTGTTGATGGTGTTAGTAACTGCTTCTACATATGTTTAATATGCATTGATTTTTTTTTAGTAATGACAATTTATTTTCGATATTTATGGAAAATATATTAATATATGTAAAAAAAAGAAAAGAAAAATATTTTAGTTTTTTCATGCTTATGACTGATAATTTGATTAATAATTGGTTGATACATTAGTGCATTGTGGAATATTTCATTAGTTAGAATTGCACACAGGAACTAAAGCGCACTGGTATAAGCTACAAGATCTGCTTATATTAAACATGTATAGATTCAGAACAGTACACTAATAAACGCATGCAAGTGGCCTTTAGCAACTGTCCTCTGAGACTCGGCATTGACAAACCTACAAGCAGTAATTGGACCATTACGAGTCCCTGGGATCTGTATTGATTTTTCTGTTTTTAGGGCCCAGTCAAATAGTCATGGTCTAGACATCAGGGTTTGTTTCTTAAGTCTTTCCTCCATAATCAGCATATGTTGCCTGATCTCTGCGCATTTCCATGTGAAGTTTAATGGAGGATTATGCTGGTTTAAAAACGATCATAATCATCTCTCTAAATTGCACTTCTATCCTGCAGTTTCTAGAGAGAAAGGAGGGACAGCACGAATAATTGGCTTTCGTGGTCATGATGAATCAGGCTATTGGACATAGACCCTCACCTTTGAATCCAAACCCATCACGATATGGATCGGCAATGGAGAAACCTCTGGCACAGCTTCCACTGTCACCAACAGACCTTGTGATACCCAAACTAAATCAAATCAGTTTTAATGTGTTTAGTGAGTGTTAAATGCATAAGTGTAGCTGCATTAGCAAATGCTTTTATCCAAAACGACTTACAAAAGCATTTGTAAGTTTTAACATTTGTAACTTCGTGTGTAATTTCTGTATTTTTGTTGGCCAAAACCTGGAAACGAGTTGCATTTTAACACTTTCGGTTTTCTCGTCTTAAAGTCACTGGGTTTTTCGTTAAATGCCTGAAATAAGGTCTGTGGTGAACACAAGCTCAAGATAATTTCACGTTTTTTTTTAATGACATAAAATTAAAAAATGCTGGGTTAAAAACAACCCAAGTTGGGTTGACAATGGACAAACCCAGCGATTGGGTTGTTTTAACCCAGCGAATTGGGTCATTTTAACCCAGTGAATTGGGTCATTTTAACCCAGTGAATTGGGTCGTTTTAACCCAGTGAAATGGGTTGTTTTAACCCAGCGAAATGGGTTGTTTTAACCCAGCGAATTGATTGTTTTAACCCAGCGATTGGGTCGTTTTAACCCAGCGAATTGAATGTTTTAACCCAGCCAATTGGGTTGTTTTAACCCAGCGAATTGAATGTTTTAACCCAGCAAATTGGGTCGTATTAACCCAGTGAATTGAATGTTTTAACCCAGCGATTGGGTTGTTTTAACCCAGCGAATAGAAAATTTTAACCCAGCAATTGGGTCGTTTTAACCCAGTGAATTGAATGTTTTAACCCAGCGATTGGGTCGTTTTAACCCAGCGAATTGGGTCGTTTTAACCCAGCGAATTGAATGTTTTAACCCAGCGAATTGGGTCATTTTAACCCAGCGAATTGGGTCGTTTTAACCCAGTGAAATGGGTTGTTTTAACCCAACGAAATGAATGTTTTAACCCAGCAAATTGGGTCGTTTTAACCCAGCAAATTGGGTTGTTTTAGCCCATGACTGTATTGCTTGCTTAAAAATGAACCCAAAATATAATATTATTTTGGAAATTAACAGTTTTTTTTACGATTGCTTTTTTACGATCAGCTCAGATCTGCACATCTTTAAGCACATTCTCAGCCTCACACTTCTTGCAAAACACTACACAGATTGTTTTGCACAAAACAAAACACACTTCTCTACATTAGACACAGAAATCTAACATTTCAAGACACTGTTTTCCAAAATACCACCCCTATAAACCAACTGATCGAACACAGCCGTCAGGTGTTCAGACACTTAGGTGCTTAACTGTAAACTCAACAATCAGGTGCAAGTACTATAAAAGGCAAAATGTGAGTTTATGTGTCTTCAACTAAATGGAAGGCAATGTTGCAGTAAGAGGGAGAGGAAGAAACATCATTGGCCACAGAGCTATTTTGAATGTCCCGGGCCAACCTGGTGTTAGCATTACAATCACGCAGAATAGGATCCTCCACCAGCATGCCAACTTAGGCCCTTACAACACGGCCCACATATTCACATTTTAGAAAGACTACACAAAATCGTCACAGCAGAAGACCAAATGGCAGATCAGATATATGGGACAATGTAAATCTGCTCTGGTCCAAAACTGGTTTCATTAGCGTCCACAGTTTTCACTCTAATACCTCCCACCATACTGTACCTTCCTTAAACCCATTGAGGAGGGTTTTTTTTTTTTTTTTTGGCATGGACGGTTTACGGTCTCCAGCCCTATGTCAGGATGTGCCTCATTCAAGTCATGGAGGCCTATCTGATGCGGTCTGTGCAAGGATGGATTCGCCGTTCAAGAAGATTCTTCCCTCACTGTCTTGTGTTACACTGTCATTATTTCTGTGTTACAAATATTCATATTAATCACAAAAGTACTGGGATAAAAGTTTATAGTTTGGATATAAAGACTTTCTCAACGATGCGTCGTACTACAGTAGTTAATGCATGTGGGAAACTCACTGCAGAGCGTTTAAGGGAGCGTTCGGTAAAGAGTGAGTTTGGGACGGGCCATGACTTGCTACTGGCTGAAATATTCATCAACGGCTGTCTGAAGGAAACACATGCGCTAATGCCTACAAACTCAGTGCCAAGGGCTCTTTTCACATCGTCAGTCACAGGACATCACATCAAATGCCCATCTGAACGAAAGAGAGGCCCAGTGCAGCCAGATGCACCAAACCTGCCCACTCGCTCCCAGATAAAAATACTCTGTGATCATGACAAATCATGACAAACAGTATGGATATGGCTCACATATGATTCTCTGAAGGGTCTGGTGTGATGCGTTCATGTATAGTCCTCTATAGAGACCATATGTCAATGACCGTTACGACACACCAGCACAAAACAGTCATTCTGGCCTTACAGTATAAGAAAAGTGTAACATCATAAATTCAGGTATTACTGTTTTGGATCTGGATTTAAATGAATCTGGATGTTTTATATTTGAGTACAGAAATATACTTTATATAATTTATAAATTGTTATATACTTTTTTATAAGACATTGTTACATGCAGGCAAGGCAAGAAGGAAGAAGAAGAGAGAGAGGAGGATCCAGTTGCAGCACTTAAACTTTTATTAAACAAACTAAACAAAACAAACATGGATTCCAAAACATAGAGAGGCTGAAACATAAGCGTGAAACAAAACAATATAACTGAAACAAACTGAGGGCTTAAATACACAGGCTTAATAAGGAACCAAACACGACACAGGTGAACATAATCAAATAACCAATGAAGATAGTATAACCATAGTAACAATGGACATAATCAGAAACCAAGCAGGAACTACACACAGGAAGGAAACACGGGAAGCAAAGGAAACACAAACAGTAGTGACATTTGGTTTTATATATAACTAATGTAAAACCAATGTAAACCAAATGTAATTTCTTTTTTCCTTTCAGTTAAAATACAAACCAAACATGTTTTTGATACTTTCCTATTGAGCTTTTCAATATCTGTTGACATTATATTTTAATTATTAAAGATTTTAGAATTTATTTTGTTGTCTAATATTAAGCAAATACATCCCTGTCAGTATTTTCTAAATAATTTAGTAACCTATTTCTATTAATGAAACGTGGAATTACTTGGACATGTTCCCTTTCGAAAGGGAACTCAACACTGCGTTTGACACGCTTTGGGGAACGTCACCACGTGAACTGGTGTCTGAAAGCAATTATCAAATCTCACCAATCCTATTGTTCCCTATACCTATCTGGTAAGACATTATGTCTAACAAACGTTTCAGGAAGTGTGTGGATCCGTGTCCCAGGTTTTTGTCACCTGATGACACACACAATCTGTGCGTTTTCTGTCTGGGAGAGGAGCATGCACGGAGAGTGCTTGAGGGTGCTGTATGTGTAAACTGTGAGCGTCTGCCTATTAGGACGCTCCACTCTCGTTTGGCCCTCTTCTCGAAGGGCCGGCATCTGTGCCCGGTGGTTCTGGTCCAGCCCGTGCTGAGGCAGAGCGGCGACTGAAATCATGGGGCTCACAGATGGAGCTTGCTGAGGAGTTTGAGAGAGGTGTGAATCTCTCGCAAACCCCAGCGGCTGACAAGGGTGAGCTGCGAGTGCTCTTCTGGCTTCAAGCCCAAGAGAGAAGGAGATGGCTATTGAAGAAGAAGAAGACGGTGAGCCTTCTGAAACTTCAAGGCCTTCCTGCCCCGCGTATGTGGAGCTGCTTGAGGTTATAGAGTACGCTTCTGGCAGGCTGCAGCTGCCATGGGAGCATGTTAAGAAAGGGACTGCACGTAGACGGCTCGGCGAGCGGCTCCTTTACAACCATAATCGGGAAGGCCATATGAGCCTTCCATTTCTTCCCGATCTACATGTTGAGGTCGAAAAGGCATGGAAGAACCCGTACTCAGCTCGTATTCACCAAATCAAATCAAATTAGCTCGCTGATGTCAAGGGAATGAGCCAGCATGGGTATGTGTCGATGCCACCTATTGACAAGACATTTGCAAACTATCTCGTCACAGGGCGGGCACCGACAGTAAAAGCTCCGGTCCTGCCTTTGAAGCCCCTTAAGATGACTTCTCGCTTGAATGGCAGGGCATACGCGGCAGCGGGTGAGGCTGGTGCTGCCTTACACACTATGGCAGTGTTACAGGCTTACCAGGCTGATCTGCTGAAGGCTCTGGATCAGGGGCAGGGTCTGTCCCCTGAGGCGGTAGAAGAGCTGCGCTGCACCACAGATCTTGCTCTCTGGGCCACTAAACAGACTGCTGCCTTGGTTGGAAGATCAATGGCAGCAATGGTGGCCACGGAGAGGCATCTGTGGTTGAACATGACCGACATGCGCCAGTTTCGCCCTCTGAACTTTTTGGCACCTCCGTCGAGGCGGTGGTGGGAAAGTTCAGAGAGGCAAAAGCGCACTCGGCAGCGTTTAAGACCTGCAAACCGCTCAGATCTGATTCTGGGCCTCGGAGCAGGTCCCAGAGAAGGCGGGACTCTAGGAAGAAGAAGGATTTGAGGGAGGTAATCAATTACAGACACCAGCAGCATCAGTGATTGATTTCCTCTCCATGAGGGTAGTTACATCTACCCTCTCCTTTCTTCTTCTACCTCCTGAGTAATGGTAACTTTATACCCAGGCGCTTCTTACAATCAGGCCAAGGGCTGGGCCCATGATGAGATTTTTCTGATGGCTCGCCTTCTGGCTTGGTAGTAAAGGGGCATTTTCAGGCTTGAAAGGACCATAGATTCCATCCTTTCTATGATGGTGAATCTCCGTTCCTCGAGCCACAGGAAGGTGAGCTTGGTTTACATTATATAATAATGTATATTGACCCTGAAGATCCCATTGGGTTGGCTAGAACGATTTATCTGTTTGTATTGGCAATATAGCTGCCTTTACAGCCACCATATGGTAGAGTAGCTTTCTCCTCTGGTTATAGCTAGAGTTTGTATTAGAGATTAGCACTGTTTACTTCAGATAGATCTATGTTACTGAAGCATTTCACCCCTTTCACCCCTGTCAGGTGAGTGTAGTTTTTCCTAGTTCTGGCCTCCTCTTATCAGAGTTGTCAGGCCAAGGCCCATTACCCCTTTGGTGTAGGTGCAGGATAGATAGCAGCTAAGGTAGCAGACTATTGCTAAGTCTCCCTGATTTGATGCTCAAGAAACATTTATGATTATTCTTCGGAAAGAAGCTTGGTCCCAGAAGCCTTTGAGCAGCCTTGGTAGGCCTTCTGTGGAAGGCCTTCTGTGGAAGGCCTCTTTGAGGCTTATAGCTTGGGCTGTTGGCCATTCGGTTGTTAAGTCTGACGTTACGCGGCAGCACTTCTGGGTCCAAACGCTCTATCTCATACCACAAGAAAACAACAAACGGTGCTAATATACACACGTGATGTGGTTTAATACTACCAAAAAATTATAATCATAACCTTTATCTTCATACCAAAATCCCAGATGGCCAGACAGTGATTCATCTTATAAATCGTTAAAATATTAATGTCTGTGATGCTGTGAGCACGGAGACTGTAAGTATTTAAAATGTTTAACTTTTTAAAATGTTAAATGATTATTATGAATAATTAGCACTCATAAACGGCCGTCGAGATGGCATTCTCAAGTGAAACGAGCCGGGGCTTGGACCTAGAAACGGCGTTCCTTACGTCATGACTTAACAAGCGGATAGGGAATACTGTCACCGACAGCTTATGTATGACCTGTAGGGGGAGTGGTTCTGGCATTTCAGTTTTAAACGGCTAGTTCTGACGTTTGTCTAGCCATTTTTTGGCATGCACTCCCCTCAAGCATGGCAGCGTGGGTGTATCGTTCCCCAAAGCGTGTCAAACACAGTGTTGAGTTCCCTTTCAAAAAAGAGCATCTCAGGTTACGTATGTAACCATGGTTCTCTGAGAACAGGGAACGAGACACTGCGTTACCTACCATACATCGGGGTTGCCTGCTGAGCAGTCCCTTCAGACGATAAGGTACTGACTGCTTCTCTAGGCGCTCCTTTTATACTTCTGGATCACGTCTATTATGGCGTCATAGGCTGTTGCCGGCCAATAGGATTGGTGAGATTTGAGGTTCACGTGGTGACGTTCCCCAAAGCGTGTCAAACCGACGTTCCCTGTTCTCAGGGAACCATGGTTACATATGTAACCTGAGATGATTTGCAACTCAAAACTCCCAGAACGTCACAGCATTTACATAATTTACATTTATTCATTTAGCAGAAGCTTTTATCCGAAATAACATACAAATGAAGAACATCACAAGTGATTGCAGACCACATAGCAACACCCTGGCAACCACATAAAAAGATCCTGGTAACTATAGCAACACCCTGGCAACCATATAAAAACACCCTGGTAATGACATAAAAAGATCCTGGTAATCATAGCAATGCACTGAAAACAATAGCAACACCCTGGTTACCATAGCAACATCTTGATAACCACATAAAAAGACAGGGTTGCATAAACTTCTTAAACTAGTCTTAAATTAATCATCTAATTTTTTCTTCAAGACTGGTCCTAACTTTTTAAGGTCAGTTACATAAAAAGTTTCATTTAAATTGGAAAAGTAAGACTAATTGCCCTTTGGTTAACTGATAGTTTGTCAAACTAGTTTTTAAGTTTCTTAACATAGTGGTGCAAGTTTATACAACTGGCCCATGGTAACCCTATAAAAAGACACTGGTAACTATAGCAACACCCTGGCAACCACATAGCAAGTCCCTAGTAACTACACAGCATCTCTCTGGCAGCTACATAGCAATACCCTGGTAACCATAGCAAAACCTTGGCAGCCACATAAAAAGACCCTGGTAACCACATAGCAACACCCTGGTAACTATAGCAACACACTGGCAACCACTTAAAAAGATCCTGATAACCATAGCACCATCTTGGCAACAACATAAAAGACCCTGGTAACTACATAAAAAGATCCTGGTAATCATAGTAACACCCTGGAAACCATAGCAACACCCTGGTTACCATAGCAACACCTTGGCAACCACATAAAAATACCATATAAGTCCATATAACCATATAAAAAGACACTGGTAACTGGTAAGAGCCACCTAGCAAGTGCCTGGTAACCACATAGCAACTCCCTGATAAGTATTGCAACATAAAAATGATCTAATTTAAAAGGAAAAGCAAAGAGCCCAACAAACAAATAATGAAATAACATCTAGTGGAGCTGAATGTATTATTTCATGTTTATCCTGGCTTTATTTAGGCCTACTGGTTTCAGTCCATTCAAATTAAATTTTCTCACAGTATATAGTATTTCCACAGCTAGCCTTAAAATAGCAGACACTGTAAATGTTTTATTAAAAAGTTCAATTTATGTCAAAGCCTAATATCTACAGATATCCCAAGATTCAGTTCTCCAGCTCTGAGAGCAGGCAGGGCAATATGACACAAGATAGATGCGTCTCATTTGAGACGAGCTTTGCATATTCAGGAGCCGCTATAATAAAGTCAGATGGATGGGGTGTGCATCGTTCATGATAAGTAGAGGAGGAGCGGGAGGAGAGAGAGAGAGAAAGATGTAAACAGTGAGTGACACGCTGCTCTAAAATAAGCCCTTCATAACCCTTGTGTCTCATACCTGACAGTAGCTGTAAATCCCCAATGTAATGATGATACGGCAGCAAAAGCAGCAGTGAAAGCGCTCTGTGAGGCCTCCGGATACAATACATCTGAATGTGAGCAATAATTCAAGACGTGAGTCTTCTTCAAGGCCCTAAAAGACTGATCAAAATATAGCGATACATAATGACTGCCATTGAACAACTTACTATACCCATCAGCAACTCTCAAATCCGGCCCAGCTTCTGCTTTTCTGTAGGGTCTTTGTTTTATTCTATGCATATATTTCTGTAGATGAATCCCATTTCTGCCACATAAGAAAAAAAATCATGCTCTGGTACATCATAATTGTGAGATGTAAAATCGAAATTATGACATACTAAATTGAAATTATGACTTCAAAAGTCCATTCAAAAGTCAAACGTATAACTTAAATTATGAGATTAGAAAAGTCAAAATTATGACATAATTTCTACTTTTTATGTCAATTATGACTTTTCAAAGTCATGATTTCAATTTAGCTTGTCAATTTATGGAAGCCAATTTCTGCCAAATATGAAAAAAAAAAAAGTGCTCTGGTAAGTCATAATGACATAAAAAGTCGAAATTATGACATACTAAATCAAAATTTTGATTTAAGAAGTAGAAATTATGATTTAAAAAGTCATAATTATGACAAAAAAATTCAAAATTATGACATACTAAATCAAAATTAAAAAAAATTAAAAAGTCATAATTGACATAAAATGTCGAAATTATGACAAAGTCAGAATTATGAGAAGTCAAAATTGACAATTATGAGATAAAAAGTCAAAATTATGTTTATTTTGAGTTTTTATCTCATAATTATGACTTTTAAGTCATAATTTCAACTTAGTATGTCAATTTCAACTCGAGTCATTTTTAACTTTAAATGTCAATTTCGACTTTTTGTCATAATTTCAACTTAATTTTTGACTTTTTAAATCATAATTTCGACTTAGTATGTCAATTTCGACTTTTTATCTCATAACTTTTATTTAGTATGTCAATTTCAACTTTTCATCTCATAACTATGACTTTTTATGCCATAATTATGATTTACCAGAGCATGATTTTTTGTCTTATGTGGCATAAATAAGCTTTCATAGTAAACAGATCAGTTAACTTGATCCAATAACCTGCGTTGGTGAATCGACTTACATTTTATGATGAAAAATATGACAAACTTAATTGGTCGGGGCGGAATAACATGCACTGACGAATCATTCGTTATACGACCAAGGTGTGAAATGTTTAGATCAAACCTTATTCAATGCTTTTGTAGTTCTCTGAAGCTTAATTATTAACAAATCATGTATGAATATCGTTATACAGTGTGGTATCTAATTGCTAGTTGCAATTCCAGTTCCTTAACTTTCAAATCACGAGTGAAAGACAGATTTAATATTGCTTCCAGTTCAAATGCATGGAAGTTGAGTGAACTGCATTGTGGGATACAGTATAGGCATGTTCCTTCCAGCATTCTCTGTTTGTTTACTGCACATTTTGAAGAAAGACAAGTCTGAGAATTCACTAATTCTGGTTGAGAGCGCCGCCGTGTGGACTCAAGCTGCTTCTGCAAGTCCAAAAAAAAAAGAAAGAATGACTCAACAGGCCTGGAAGAAATCATCATGCTTTTTGTAATCATCGATTAACTAAGTAACACATTTACTTCTACGAATCCCTCTATTATGTTTCATCCAAATATGTTTGGTGTGCTTTTGATATCAGAAGCTTCTCAGCATCTCTTTGCATTTTTAAAACACTAGGCATATGGTTTGATAATAGTTTGGAGTTTGACTCTATCCCGTGCATGCAAGTTTAATGGGAAAGCAAGATTAGTCATGAAAATCACTTCACAGCAGACCAAGTTGTCTGGCATGTTAGACTTTGTAAAATAACACGCTTACTGATGTTACAGCAAAAGGAGCGTCGCGCGTCTGTCACAAGTCTCGTTTGGGAATTGCATTTATTTATTTATTAGGAAGAGATGCCAAATATCAGTATAAGTTAGGTTAGCTGGAGATCCACTTTGAGGGTCTGACAGTAGTGAATAATTTACAGAGACAAACATGTAGATTTAGCACACCCGCCTGTAATGTCTGATAACACGTTGTCACGCGCGTCTTTTCTTTCTTGTATGCACGTCATCATTTTAACATCAACCCTTCGCGCTCTGTTGATGGAGTATCAAATGCGTTCAGAATGAAACCTTTGGTGGAATATACAATTCTGAATGGAAATTGACAAATAAATGTAAGCGTGTGCGCCGAGGAAATTAATTGCGGCTCACGCTGAGCTGAGGTGTGACAGCGCTTTGAATAGAGGAGGAGATAATGACTTTATCATCAAAGCGTCTTATAAATGACAGCCAGCAGACTGGAAATGAGAAATAACGCCTCAGAAACTCACTTGGATCAGCTGATGGCAACTAGTCTGCGCTTATTATATTCTTATATTTGAATGACAAAACAAACCGAGATTTGAGCCTGTGTTTGCCAGCAGAACACCTCGAAACATGAATGAGGCTGAAGATGATCATTTCAATTCAATTTTGGATAGACATCTTCAGTTGTTTATCATCTACGTACATGCATCGCTATCTTATGTGATATTACCTGAACATGTTTTGATGTTGCTTTAGCTAGCTAGCGCTAGCAACACAAGGTTGCGAGTTCGATTCCCAGTGAATGCATGAAGTCAAAAAAGATGTGATAGGCACTAAATATGCACTCAAAAATAGACAGTATGCAATAATTTAAAGCAACAATAATGTAATTAAAGAAGATATTTCAGCAGTAAACATGCAAATAAAAGCATGCATAGGAAAATATTAAAGCAAACTGGCTGATATCACCTTTGGTTTATTCGTAAAACTGGAAATGTTAGGTGGGTTTTCTATACATGTGTTTGGGTAGTTTTTGTGTTACCCAGCTCCTGGGTCGGACGTAACAACCCAGCGTTTGGGTAGTTTTTGTGTTACCCAGCTCCTGGGTCAGACGTAACAACCCAGCATTTGGGTAGTTTTTGTGTTACCCAGCTCCTGGGTCAGACGCAACAACCCAGCGTTTGGGTAGTTTTTGTGTTACCCAGCTCCTGGGTCAGGCGTAACAGCCCAGCGTTTGGGTAGTTTTTGTGTTACCCAGCTCCTGGGTCAGACGCAACAACCCAGCGTTTGGGTAGTTTTTGTGTTACCCAGCTCCTGGGTCAGGCGTAACAACCCAGCATTTGGGTAGTTTTTGTGTTACCCAGCTCCTGGGTCAGACGTAACAACCCAGCATTTGGGTAGTTTTTGTGTTACCCAGCTCCTGGGTCAGACGCAACAACCCAGCGTTTGGGTAGTTTTTGTGTTACCCAGCTCCTGGGTCAGACGTAACAACCCAGCGTTTGGGTAGTTTTTGTGTTACCCAGCTCCTGGGTCAGACGTAACAACCCAGCATTTGGGTAGTTTTTGTGTTACCCAGCTCCTGGGTCAGACGTAACAACCCAGCGTTTGGGTAGTTTTTGTGTTACCCAGCTCCTGAGTCAGACGCAACAACCCAGCGTTTGGGTAGTTTTTGTGTTACCCAGATCCTGGGTCAGGCGTAACAACCCAGCGTTTGGGTAGGTTTTTGTGTTACCCAGATCCTGGGTCAGACATTACGGTGGAAACAGGACAACAGAGACTGGTCGATTACAATTATTTCTAAATGTTTAATTTTTACTTCTAATATTTGTTAAATGAGCTTAAATGTAGGCAATATGTATTCAAACAATATGAAATATGCTATACTATAAAATAAAGGAATTATCATGCAAACCAGTGGTTGTGTGGAGTATTAAAAAAAAGTTTAGACTAGAGGATTTAAGTTAATCCATAAATATTAATATTAAGTAAAAATTTTTTAAAAAAGCTAGTATTATAGTAAAAATGCTGGGTTAAACAGCCCAATTTGCTGTGTAAAATGAACCCAACATGTCATATATTTACCCAGCCCTTTGATTGAAAACAACTCAAATTGGGTTATTCAAATTGAGTACTTGTTAAATTTCACATGCACAAAATCACACATGTAAATTTATGCACATGTGAAATCCTTGTGGTTTTGCTGTAAGACCAACACTGGCTAACGGAAATGTGTATTGAAATAAAGGTGAGGCGTTCAGTGATGCTGCTTTATTCAGATGTTTGCAATGATGTCCTTTGCTCTCTTTTCATGCGTGGGGCCTTTGTAATCTCACACCGTTAGCAGGAGAAAACACAAACACAGAGCACACAAATGCATTGTTTTTCTGTAGCACACAATCTCATTCTGCGCTTCAGATTCTCTGGAGGAAGTCTTTCAGTCGCCCTTCACCTCGCTGTGGGTCCCGATCAGCCTGTGTGTCGTCTGTCAAACTCCACGCGGGAGAAGAAAAAGACTCGGAATGAGGGAGCGCCGCTTCCGAATCCATTCCCCGGGTAATTCATCTCCTGCTGCGTAGAAGAAAAATGAGTGCAAAGAAAGTAAATACGCTCCATTCAGAGACAGATGCATCATGGGATGCGTGTTGTCTTCCTCTCCACTGCCTCAATCATCCAAACAGAAGTGATCCCGCCACCCTAGACACACTGATCAGAGGGAATACAATGAAATAACGATATTGGCCTTGACATTTCGGTCTGATTTTCAGAGGGATATTTAATTGTGTTCATCGTGCAGGAGCAAAAGATGCAGATTCTGACCGGGAAGAAGCCATTAGTCAAATTACACACACCGTCTAGGTCTTTACAAAAGCCAATATCCGACACCAGCCCCTTTTATTGCAGAAGAATGATGGCAATTCTAGCGTGACACATTCATTTCTTTGGTTCAGACGTGCTGAATAAAGAGGTTAGATGAGGAATTTCTTTGTCGTCTTGGAACAAAGCAATAAGGAAATATGATATTTTGTAAGAGGGAGTTTATATATCACATGATCACAGCAGTGCTATATGGTTAGTTTATAAATTACTCGACATACAGCATACACACACTGAAGGAAGGTCATGAGTTCAGTAGTGAAGTTATTGATTACCACAGAAAATTATTCTGATTCATCCCTCATTTCACAAATTTCACAATTATTTTATGGGATAAACATTAAAATCAATGGTGTATAATGACAAAACTTAAACATTAGTGTACAGACTTCTTTATTAATTGTACATAATACTTAGGCGTTTTATTTTTTTTTAAAAATGGTATTATAATATATTTTTTACTAATTGAGGGACGAGACAAAATTAATTAAATCTCCAAGAGGCCAAAAAAACAACAACTCGAGGGATGAGTAAAAATAAATTTATTAATCTTCAAAATGTACAAAGCAAGTTTAACATGTTGTATGTTTCTGTCCAATAAATGTGATTGCATTTTGTAAATATAATAAAACTTTGTAAATATAAATAAATTAATTAGAAAATAGTTTGGAAAGGGCATAAACCCCATATATCCCTTTTTAGAAATATATGTAATAAGTATACACTACCATTCTGCTAGTCTCTTCTGCTCACCAAAGCTGCATTTATTTGATCAAAAATACAGTAAAAATAGTGAAATATTATTACAATTTAAAATATCTGTTTTCTATGTGAATATACTTTAAAATGTAATTTATTTTTGTAATCAAAGCTGAATTTTCAGCATCATTACTCCAGTCTTCAGTGTCACATGATCTTACTGACCCCCAAACTTTTGAATGGTATAGTGTGTTTATATATACATATATATATATATACATATACAATGAACAGTCTTCTTTTTCCATTCCATGTTGGATTTTTAATCATGTCTGACCTCAGACAGGCGATCGGCATGATTATGTATGTGAGGGCAAAAGCATATTATTTATGATGCCATTGCAAACAAAGAGAGCAGGACAAAGTTGTCCAGTGAATCTCTGGGGTGTTTTGCAGCTCCAGTGCACAGGAGTAAGGGCCGCGACTGCCGCCTCCGATTATTCATGAAACCTCTCTTTTGGGTTTATCTTCTCTCTCTCCCCTCATTTCGACTGTCAGGACAGCGAGTTACACACTTGAGTCTGAGGTTGCATGACATTAATTAAACGCGGGAAACCTGCCACGGCTTATCTGCCTTCATTTGTTTGCATCTTTATAAACCAGTGACTTTAGTGACCAATGAGAAGAGCGCCACAATCTTTCTTTTAAAGTGTTGCCTAGAATTGGAAACATTTGTCAGATAGGAAGGGCTGATCTTCCTAATGTTATATAAGGCAAAACTGATCCGTCGGATCATCTGGCTGGAATGAGAGCTAGAGTCATGAGTATAGCAGTGATAGGAAAAACATGTTTCTGAACGACAGATCCTACTGATGACATGTAGATGAAGAAGAGAAGCGGTCCAAGCACCGAGCCCTGAGGTACCCCAGAAGCTAGATGTTGCAACTTCACCCCTCCAGGACACCCTGAACCACTGGATGGCAGTTCTGAGATGCCCTTCATCATGAGGATTGTCAAGGGGTCATTGCATTAGATAACAAAATGTTATCTTGGCCTCTTGCTCCTGTATAAACTCGACACACAACACACATTTGAGACGGTGACAGGGCGGTTGACTGTTACTGGGGAAACAGATGATGAGAGAGTGATGACGAACCCATCCGGGACTGAAGAGGTGCGTTCAGCTGACAGCAGCTTCATTCATCTCCACCAATGGATTGTCATTATACAGAATAATGACAGCGCGGTTCAAGGCGAGGGGCGTGAGGAAGTGTGCCAGGTCTGATGGATGCTTCCAGCAGTGCACATTTTCTCACTCGAAAGACCTGCATCTAGTGTTCACTTCAAAGACACATTGGGGCTGTTCAAACCGAATATAGTTATTAAATGTGAGTGCCACGGGTGCTTGTTTGGCACGGTAAAGTAAATGTGTGACGCGTAACTTCCTAAAGGGTGAAATAAGACAATATCAGCGGTCGAAATAGACCTATAATCGATTATTAAAGGGATAGTTCACCCAAAAATGAAAAGATGATTGACTTCCATAGTATGGGGGGGGGGGGGGGGGGGGGGGGGAATGGGGGGGTGAAATACTATGGAAGTCAATGGGGCCCGTCGACATTTAAAAAAAAATGTTTTTTGTGTTCAGCAGAAGTAAGAAATTCAACTTGAGGATGAGTAAATGATGACAGATTTCATTTTTGGGTGAATTATCCCTTTAAATGAGATTTGACTACAATATAAGTTTTGCCTAGTCACCAATCCAGTGCAAGATATCTACAATTATAATTGAAAATGACCCAGACACACGTTCAAAATTATGTTTTAGCATCATGGATCTCTTGCTATATATAATACAACACTCCCACCTTGTGGCCTATTAGCTTAATAGCACGAGTAAACCTGCATAAGGCACAATCCATATTCAACGTAATGTAATAATCAATGTCATTATTAGTAGCCTACATGTAACAGTTCAACTTGTAATCTTTATAAAATCAGCCTTCACCTTTTTTTTTTTTTTTTTTTTCAGCCTTGATTCTGAAGCATTAAACTTTATTTGTACCATTTCACGGTTTTGATGTAGGCTATAATTTCACTGTTCTTCAGTCTCGACTTAAGTTAAAAATACACACATGGCATTCTGGAGACATTTTACCATATATGAAGGAATCCAGCCATTATTTCGTAATTCATGTAGTAATTCATCCAGTAGTGAAACATGATTCGTGAAGCTTCGAAACCTTTGTGAATCATTTATTTCGAACCAGTGATTCGGAGCGCGGATCAAACTGCCGAAGTCACATGGTTCAGTAAACGAGGCTTGGTTACGTCATAACTGTTTATAAACGCTAGTGTGCGATGATCTCTGTGAACTGAACCTATAAAGTTTTATACATTTCTGTTAACATTTTGATATAATTAAATGGAACAGTTTTAGTTAATAGTCTCTTACTGGTCTGATTAACCAAGCTTTCCATAAAACGGCCTATAATTTAATAAAATAACACTTATTATGCAGACCCTTCATATTTAATGGCATTAGATGATTTGTTTATTGCATTTAATAGATTATACTTTTAATAAAAGTTTGTAAAAGGTGTTTTTAATCCACGTTTTGGCAGTTTTCGTTGCATTTACACAGTTTTGACCAGCAGGGGTCATCAGCGTGTGGCGTTTCGGGCGCTTCGAAACAGTGAATCGTTTTACGAAGCAATTGGTTCAATTGAAGCAAAGCTTCGATTCTCCCACCATTGTCATTCATCCAGAAGCTTTTCTCTTCTTGACAGCAAAAGCAGATACAGCAGCAGATTTGACTTGGAGCAGCAGGTACATACCTAATATAGGTACAGATAAATAATTTTGACTAGTAGAAAATTATCTCTAATTAACGTGGCATGTGCAGATATCTTATTACAGATATCTTAAATAGTATTTTATACTAATCAAAACATATTTGTTTAGAGATATCTCGAATCAGACGCCTTACTAGTCCAATTATCATATCTGTAATATTGTCTCTATTATCTATACATTGTCTTGTTTTCGGAAAAAATAAGTCCAAATTTTAAAACAAGCAAAATAATCTGCCTGGATAATAGGTGTGTGCCTATTACACAGCTACCAAATAAATAAATACGCGGACATTTAATATAGATACAAATTATTGACCGTTTTGGCGCTCTTTAAAATGACGCGAGTCACGTGACAGATCGCTTAGCGGCACATGAACCGATCTGTGTTCCTCTTTATTACTAGTTATAGCACCAAATAAACATGAATGAAATCAGAAGGTGTGCTGAAAGATACAGTACAGCTTACTGAAATCGTTCAATGAGCGTTTGAATCGCAGAAAGACGTGAATAAATCAGCTTGTGAACAATATGTCATGTAAGGCCATTCAATGACCACATAGCATGTTAGTTAGCTAGAAAAATTAGCTCTAGAGAGAAGCATTTTGCTAGATATATGCACTGTATTAGATATTAATTATATTTTACTCGTACCATTAGAAATATTATAACATTATTATTAAAAAAACACATTATTATATTGTATAAGAATGAGTTAATTATAACCTTTAATAATAATACCAGCTGACAGGACTCCCTGTCGGCTTAGATTTGTTTTCTTGAGAAAAATGAACATGTAGTCCCTATACTGTACCTGATATTTAGCCAAATGAATCGATATTGAAGATATTCAAGATCAAAATCTAAATGCAGTCTTATGAATCGAATCAACATAACATGTCATGATGATGATACATATCCAGTTTCATATATTTAGCTGTGCGATAATAGTTGCGATGATATAAATCAGCCTAGATTTGCTTTATTGATTTTAATAATATTCTGTATCACTAAGAATAACTGAGCAGAAGTAATACTAATGGTTGACTTAGCAAACACCACTAATTAATTCCCTCTGTAATCTAAAGCTAACAGGGTATATCTTTATCATCACAGATTTTCATTATGTTTGATTCAAGTGTTGAGACAGACTGAAAGAGCAGTTTTATCCTCTTTAAATGCATCAAGAGCATGTTTGGTCTAATAAAAAAAGATAAAATGATGATGTTTCCTCAAGATTTAGGTGATAGGTGTGTCTCTTTAAATGACAGCTGAAGCGCAGTTGTGTCAGGTGTGATCCGCTTCCATTCCTTCACCTTCAGCTGAGCGTCTCCTGGGCTGTGTTCCAAATCACCCCCTAATCACTATTCCCTACATTACTCCACTAATATAGTTCACTTGAGGGAGTGAATGAAAACAAGTGAGTGAATTCAGACACTGAGCGCTACCGCTTTTGCATAGTTTGTGCTTGCTGTTTCATAATCATTTTAAAACTTAGCAAACTGGCAGCTCCAGTAGTACCGAAAAGATTTATCTTGAACTCTGTCATTGAAACGATGTATAAACCTTAATTTAATAGTCAATTAAAAATGAATTGTTGTATGATATTACGCTGGACCAGCGGTTTGGAAAACGGATGGATGGATGATTCAGCTGCAGGCGCCATCTTCTGGACAGACGCAGGAATTCATTACGCGCACGACTCTCACAGTGCATTATGGGGATTCTCTAGCCGTTAAGTGTACATCAGTTGTACACTTGTTATTGTGGTGCATTATGGGATTGAATGAGTGCACTTGATAACGTCCACTATGGTTTCAGACACCACTACAAACGGCTGTCCCTTCAAATAGTGCCCTATTTAAGGGTATAAGGGGTGATTTCAGACACAGCCTTGGTCTCACTGGGCGACTCCATCTGAATTTGCAGCTCAGCTGCAAAAGATTTGTGTGAGTTGTGGCAAATGGCCAGAACAGCGTGCCAGATGCACTCACTAACCTCCGTTGAGGGATTTCAGGACAAAGAAACAAAAAAAGCCAATACACAATCACTTTGTGTTTGTGACTGTTTCCACAACAGATCTCAATCATTTCATAGAAAGCAAAGCTATTATTTTTCAGGGTTCAGGTCATGATCTGACAGAAACCTATTTTCTGTAAATCCATTTTCTCTCATGCATAGTTGACCAAAAAGTATTTAAGGCAAGATGCTGCAGGCAAAAACTTTTTTTTTTTTTTCATGCACTGGTCAATTATGAGATTTTGAGCTGTTTTGCTCTTCATAGCGTCTTGTTTCAATTCCAGTACATATCTTTAAAAAGTTTTTTTCTCCACTTCAGCAGCACTTACATGCACCAAACTTTACAGATTTATTCCCATATATATTCTGAAGGATTTTACTGAGGGATTTGTTCATATATCATTTGCCTGATTTTATACATTTTATTCATAAAAACATGGTGAAAATGATTTTTTTTCTGTCTGTTGACAGTATTTTCTGATTTATGAAGTGATAAAAAGTAATATCCAAAATCCCTTCTGTAAAAACATTTAACTCTAATATGTCAGTAAAATGAAACAATAATTTTGAACCTGGCGTTATCCAGTGTTTAGAAATATATGCAAATAAGTGCATATTTATTTAGATAATGCGGCATTTGCATATTTAAAGATAACATTATGCAATACAAATAAAGTTTGCATTTCTTAAAATTATCAATTGACTGGGGAATAGATACAGTAGATACAAAATAGATAGTCTAAAAAAATGCTGGGTTGTTTCAACCCATGTTTGGGTTAAATATGGACAAAAACAACCGTTAAAATTTAAACCAACCCAAACATAGGTTTGACCCAAACAACCCAGCATTTTTTAGAATGTAGAATTCACAAGCACACATTTCATTTCATTCGGTGTTTGCTGAGTAGCTGTTATGCAATTGTTTCTTAATGTCTCCAATATCCACCTTCAAGTCTCTGGAGCCTCATTTATAAAACATGTGTACAATCCATGGCAACATTCAGATTTATAAAAAATCTTTGATGTGAAAAAATTCTTAACATCACGTCAGGTTCTGAGCAGGCGTACGCACTTTTCCTTGTGGCAGAGTCAGAGTACTGCAGATATTTGGAAATCTAAGCAGCAATAATAATAATTAGTTAGCATAATTACACAGCATTAAAGTTAAATTATTTAGCATGCATACTTTGGTTCCACATGTGTAAATCATTTTGGCCAATCTATAGACTATAAAATAATGCAGAAATATATTTCACATCTGGAAGAGAGGCATATGCACATTTATTACGCACATTTCTTAGATTTAGATCAAATGTAGGACAGTTTGTACGCAACAGTTTCAGCTGGTTTATTGTCCAGCTCCTAATGCAATGACATTCATAAGTGTTCAGTGCATTTTGTGGTCACTGTACATTACCATGGGTGTATTTATAATTAGAGCCAAACAACAAACCAGAGCTGCAACTGTCCACAAGAGCAATGACATTCATCTGTAATAATTGGATAACAGTGCTGTTTGAGGGAAGTACAGTATCCTGTTTACATGAAGCACATTGCACAAAGCTGTTGTCCTGCTGCACTCAGAAAACAGGAAGTTTTATAGGGTGCTACACTAATCTTGTTTGCATTCCCAAACCAATTCAATGAGTAAAATATTGCTGAAGAACACAGCAGCATTGTAGTAAAATCCTGTGAAAGTTCCTGCAGACTATAGGATGATAAAAAGATTACATGAACCCTAACAATAACTGCACCAAAAGAGTATTTGGACACTTCAAATCTATGTATTTCATCAGATTATATCTCAAAGCAAAAGTCAAAAACGTGTCCTGGCAGAGGAACCACAGATGTTTATTTGATATTTTGTTGCGCAATGCAAGTCAAATGTACTGTAAACGCTAGCGCTCAGATTCATTGGTTTGAGTAGGACAAACTTAAAGTAGTTCAGTCAAATTAACTTTCTTTTTCTTTCAAGTTAACAGAGCTGATATATTTTAAGTAAACTGAACCGTTTCATTGTTTTGAGTTGTATGAACTTATTTCTTTTAATTTAGACTAACTTAAGTTTAACTGAAACTGGGCTGGGATTTCTATTGCCTAGCTCGAAAGGGAAAGTTATGCTAAAATGAAGTGTTATATAATGTTTTTTGTGCAAGATTAATGTTAAGAGGGAGATTTAGCAGCGATTAATGTTTCATTATGCTAATTTAGAAGAGTTTCTGTTAATGTGGGTTTTTGGAGTTACCATCATGGTGACAAGTGGTGCATGTGGCTTGGTTTGAGAGGAAGTATGTTAAATGCTTTATGTTTCTGCACTCATTCAGCAAGTGTTATACCATGCAACTAATTGCCTTACATTTTGCCAACTTATTCGGGTTTACAGAGCACTTTTCATAATGCATGTTGCTGCAAAGCAGCTTTACGGGAAATCATGATTTTAATAGAATATAATATCTTAAAATCTTCATGCCTTATTAGTTGCATTTAGCAGAATAGAGCTGGGCAATAATATAGTTTACATTTTGTAGCAAACAAGCTGTTGAGATTTGCTACATATATTGCTTTACATATAGTATATATGTGGATAAAGTTGAATATAATATATATCCAGCTTTTTATAAAGAGGTGAACAATAATATAGTTGCATTTTGCAATGAAATAAAAAAACAGGCAGATATTTGCTTTAGCTTATATATCGCCCTATACAAGCGTGCTGTATGCATGCAGATAAAGACATACTTATATATTATTTATCTTTATATAGAGAGCTGTGCGATAATATCTTCCCTTTTTATCAAAAGTCTTGGAGAGAGTTGTTTTTAATCAACTCAAACTGCCCTTTTAAGAGTTTTTAACAATCTTCTAGCTGTTGACTCAGGTAACTCTGCAGTTTTAGTGACTTTCGATTTGACGGTGGCCTTTGATACGGTCAACCACACGACTCGAACAGTGTGTCGGCATTAGGGGCACAGCTCTCAAAATGTTCCATTCGTATTTGACAGATAGGAGTTTTTATGTTTACCTTAGTGAGTTTTCTTCATCTGCTGCCCCTCTTTCTTGTGGCATCCCCCAAGGGTCCATATTGGGCCCCATGCTGTTCTGTTGTAAAAGCCAGTTCATAAATAAAATTGAGGGGAAAAAAATGAAATTGAAATATTGTTTACCTTTTTGCACACAATCACACATCCAAGATTTGCTATATAGTATATATTGATTTCTGTTAGTTTACTGTATGTACGCAGGTAAAGTAGGATGTATCCAACTATTTTCTATACTTTACATTTCTCAATGACATGTAGTCATTTTTAAGGGTGATGATGGTCAAAATACTTGTTTGCGACTGCTTTGCAAATGTAATCTTTAAAATTAAGGGTGCAGGAGTTTGTTCTCTAGTATCCTTTCAGTCAGAAACACATTTGAGTAGATCTTGTTTAATCCAGCAGCCCATTTCCGTAGAACTGGACACCTTCTATTTCTGCCAAAATGTGGTTAAAAGCACCAGGGTTATATGATCATAGTGTGCACATGACCGGCGATGCGTTGTTAATGAAAGGCCTTTTTGTGCAAAGAGATCATTAAAACCAACAGATGGAGAAGCGAAGAGATTTTAAACTCCATCCAGGGAGGTTCATCTGTACAAATCATTGTCGAATGGTCACTGATGAGCAGTGTGCTTGAACAGAGCTGTTGTCCATTGTGGAGACGTTTCAGTGCCATCTGTGCAAGACTCTTGGACGGTCAAATGATCAGCTTATACAAGGATCTGTGCCTTGGCATTCCAAATTCCAGCTCTGGATTCCGCTTGGAGGCACTTTCCATGTGATTACAGCTGAAAAGATTTCTTGTCCCCTCAGAATATAACCACGGAGTCTGTCTAACAGACTTAATCACAGAGCGAGACTTTCCATAGTAAGGCCTGTACTTTATGAAATTACAGCGTTGGCATCTGAATGAGCTGAACAAACTTGAAGTAAAATGGGTGTGTTTAAGAACGAAACGATCATATTTGTCTTCTTAATTACATGACCAGGAAACACTTACTCTGAAAATAGCAAATAATTACTGTGAAGTCCAAAAGATCTGAGACCACACTTTCTTTCCCATTTAAACCTTAAGGATTAGTTCACTCCAGAATTAAAATTTCCTAATAATTTACTCACCCCCATGTCATCCAAGATGTTTATATCTTTCTTTCTTCAGTTGAAAAGGTTTTTGAGGAAAACATTCTCCATATAGTGGACTTCACTGGGGTTCAACGGGTCCAAATGTCAGTTTCAGTGCAGCTTCAAAGAGCTCTACACGATCCCAGACAAGGAATAAGAGTCTTATCTAGAGGAACCATTGGTCATTTTCTAAAAAAAAAAAAAAACTTTTTAACCACAAATGCTCGTCTTGCACTGCTCTGCGATGCGCCACGCATTATGTAATCCAGTTAGAAAGGTCACGGGAGGCAGGCGGTAGTACTGTAAAAAACTCTCCTCCAACTTCAAAATCGTTGTTTTACCCTTTTTTTGTAAAGGTTGTTTGACTTCGTCTTTGATTTGTAAACACTTGCTCGGTACTTCCGCCTATGTCACACGTGACCTTTCCAACGTGATTGCGCAATCTGTGACGCATCGCAGTGCAAGACGAGCGTTTGTGGTTAAAAAGTATATATATATTTTATAGGAAAAATTACAGATCGTTTCGCTAGATATGAAACCTTATTCCTCGTCTGGGATCGTGTAGAGCTCTTTGAAGCTGACATTTGGACCTTCAACCTGTTGGTCCCAATTAAAGTCCACTATATGGAGAATGTTTTCCTCAAAAACCTTAATTTCTTTTCCACTGAAGAAAGAAAGACATAAACATCTTGGATGACATGGGGGGGGGGGGGGGAGTAAATAATTGTTTAATGCGTCCTTACTGAATAATCTTAAATGAACGGTAGTGTATATAATGTAATATTTCAATCACAAGGCCAATAAACAACACCAAGAATAGTGAGAGCTTGCATATTTATTCAACTACAGCTTAAGTTGCAAAATGACATGAAACACCAGTTCATCTTTTAAAAAGATGACGAGGCTCGACTTCATGTTTTGTACACCAATCATACACAATTATTACAGAATAATTCAACATACGACAAAGCTATTCGCTGGCTATTTACAACACAGTTGGCATATACCTAATCTATGAGAAGAAACTGCGAGGAGAATTATTCAGATCAGAAACAAAAGGAAGAGCGGAGAGCATGCGGTCGATACGCAGTAAGCACTAAGGAAGGACTAGAGCAAGCTGGGAAGGTCCCCAGTGTAGTGGAAAAAAATGGAAGACTAAGAAACTAACGTGGGCTTTCCAGTTGGTCTTTGAATTAGGATTGTTAGAAGTATGTGAACTGGAAGCAAAGACAAAACTGCAAATACTGAGTGACGACCCATTGCTACTTTAATTAATCACCCAAAAGAATAAATATAAAGCTTTTGGTTCTTTTCCTAAAACCCATAAAACTCATTTACAAGAGCGGTTGCTAAAAATGTGAGACCGTTGGTTTTGATGCTACATTTCTTTTGCCTTAGAAAATACATCGAAGGACACCGTGCTCTAAACGGATGAGTGTTTTTGTACTTATTAGACGTTCCTAGCTAGTGTAGGATACTGCGGATGATGAATCTGACCTCAGCTGCTCTGGTGTGTGTAATATTAATATATATATATATACCACCGTCACTAGCGGTGCAACGGATCGCAGTTGGTCCATACGGACCACGCCTCACGATTCGGCAAGCATGTGATTCACGGATTAATTGCTAAGTTTAATCATCATAAAGTGAAAGTTTATCATTTCCACGTGTTTTTCTTGACAATTTAGACATTCGAGCGATTTTAAACCATTCTAATAAACGATGAGGCGAAAGAGAAATCGACCACGCGCTGTTACCTCAGCATACAGGAGCGCGCGCACACAGAGAGAGGCGCGCTTCAGATAACGCGCGAAAACCGATTTTTCACGTCTCCTTGTGCTTGAAAGGACAGATACACATAAAATTATGTTAAAAATACCCGTCTCAGCAAACATTCTCGTAAACTCAGTCGGTTATGTCTTAAGTGAACGTAAACGGTTCTATATTGCTATATAGCATCCATTCATTAGCTCTTAAAGTGACAGCAGCCTATAAATATCTGCTGCTGTCTGTCATTAATGTTAAACAAACATCAAAACACATCTTTAACAATGATTAATCTATATGTAATTTATACAGCGTTGTTTTACATTTAATGATCAACGTGAATACTGCTGTTAGACCTTACTTTATTTGTAACTTCATATACTTTGTATATTTGTCTTTAATAATGTTTATTTATTATCAAAGTACTTAAAATGGGCTTTGCTTTTCAGTTATTACTAAAAGTTACATTAAAAACAAACAAAAAAAACGTAATTTGATCCGAACTGCGAGTTTAGTGATTCGTTGCACCACTAATCGTCACGCTCTACAACATCCTGCGTCGATTTGAATGCGTCCTTGATGTATTTAAGGAATTTACTGCTCAACAAAAACATGAGATTCGCTCCGTAAGGTACCCTGTGCTTTAAGTATGAGATCTAGACTGAGTTTGCTATTGCCTGAAGTGACTAGTGCCAGGAACTGTAACTACTCCTTGAATTAAACCTTTACATTAAAGGGTTAATATAGTGTTAATAATTGCAGTTTTGTGATTGCTCCGACTGTCTGTAGTTTCAGAATTATTTTGCAAATAATCTCTGAGGGGGAAAAAAAAAAATGAAAGGAAACAAAACACCAACTCTTCAGCAAATCTGTTTTTCTGTCCAATGAGAAAGCCACACAGAAACAACAAGGGGGAATAAAGTCGATCCGAGTTACGACAACCAGACAATAAAGAACCAACACCTCTTCTCAACATGAAAATATAAAATAAAACCCATCTGAGCTTCCTTACCAAGGAGCAGATTAAAGTCCAAAATAGCACCATTCATCAGTGTCTCAAATCCGTGGCAGCATCTCAGTCACTTACCACAAGGAAACAATGCGTCTCTACAGCTATTTCTATATCACAACGTACATGATTACACTTTAATATACTGGCAAAGCAACAAAAAAAGTTAAAAAGCAAAAAATTAACAAGCAAATTCTAAAAAATGAAACAAAAAAGATGAACTCTGTAGCTTTTTAGTAACTGCATGAGAAGTGGGGACTCTTAGCCTTAGTAAATACTGTAAGGTGTGAGTATTGACTGACGTTGACGTGGTTTAGTAATGAAGACGTATGGATGGATCTGAGGAGGGACATCAAAATAATTCCGAGTAGTGATAGACTGATATATTTGGCGATAATGTCAAAATGGCCGATAACCGACCGGTGCTAGTTTTGATTTCAAACACTTTTTAGAGAATTATAAATGAATAAAGATGCAACAACAACAACAACAAAAAAAAGTTTACGTTTGGCAATTCGGTCTCATTTGCTATTATTCAATTTTATTAGATACTGTGGGTTCCCACAGAAATTAAGTAATAATGTTGCATTACTTTAGTGCCATTCGTCAATTTAAAAAAAAAAAAAAAAATCATATTATGGAACATATTTTGATGATTAAATAAGCAGCACATAACGAATTTACTAATTTCCATGATTTTCCAGATCACTTTTAGAATTCACTGATATTTCTATGGGAACCCTATGGAAGCTTGTTTCCGCCACCGAATAAAAATAAAAGGTAATTGCAACTTTATCTCACAATTGCATGATATAAACTGGCAATTTTGAGTTATAAAGTCAGAATTGCGAAATATAAACTCACAATTCTGAAATTCGCAATTCTTATTTTTTTATTTTTGACTTTATCACGCAATTGTGAGTTTACAAACTCGCAATTCTGACTTTTTCCTCGCAACTGGGAGTTTACATTTCGCAATTCTGACTTTTTTTCCCCCTTCAATTGCATGATATAAACTTGCAATTTTGAGTTATAAAGTCAGAATTGCGAAATATAAACTCACAATTCTGACTTTATTTCTCGTAATATTGAGTTTATCACACAATTCTGACATTAAAACTCGCAATTGCAAGTTTATATCTCACAATTCCGAGAAAAGTTGATATCAAAAAAGTTGATATCGCAATTCTGACTTTTTCCTCGCAACTGGGAGTTTACATTTCGCAATTCTGACTTTTTTTCCCCCTTCAATTGCATGATATAAACTTGCAATTTCGAGTTATAAAGTCAGAATTGGGAGATTCTCAATTCTGAAACTCGCAATTCAGATTTTATTACACGCAACTGCAAATTTAAAACATTCTAAGTTTATAATTTGCAATTCTGACTTTATTTCTTGTAAGTTTATATCACACAATTCTGACATATCTCGCCATTTTGAGTTTATATTTTGAGTTGTGAGATATAAAACTTTAAAAATTAAACTTTTTAATTTTTTTATTTAGTGGCGGAAACAAGCTTCCATAGAACCCTGACATTGGTATCGGCCTTAAAACAAAAACCATATTGGTCGACCGCTAGTGTTTGTCACATTCCAGCATTGTTGCAAGTCAATTAAGAACACTGTTAACATTTCTTGGTGGGTTTTTTCTTGTTCACAGGAATTCACAGAGGTATGAAAGAGTCCAGCCGTGCAAAGTAGAAGTGGACAAGTGGAAGACATGCTGCTGCCGCCGCCGCCAGGGTCCCGGACCCCCGAGGGCCCCTGTGGAGTTTGCAAACACAGACATGTGGGTCTTTAGTGAAGCTCCAGTCTGTCTTGAGGTGCTGTGTGTCTTTACTGCCGCCCCCTCCGAAGAGCATATCATCAAGGCTTAGAGTCCCAGGTTTTTCTAAAATGTTATTAATCACATAGATGGGGGAAGAGCCCCAGCGTCATAATTCATCTGTACCGCACGCCATAACCATAGAAAATAAGGATATACATGATTTAGGAAATAAAAAATAATATACATGAGGATACAATCTCCCCAGAGGGCCGTTCTCTATCCCACATCAGACAGATGGAATGTCGATCTTTCGGGGTAGTTCCTCTTCCTGCCACCAGGTTCAGGAACACAGCTGTCAGCTCTGAGGAAGTGAACGCACAATAGATGGAAATCACCGCTCAGGACACTGTGATGTCATCAAAACAAACACTGTGATTACTGGGGGACTTGACCTACCTATGGGGATCCCCCATTGCTCCTGTTGGTGTCATTTCTGAAGAAAGAACCTGCAGGAGAGAGAGAAAGAGAGCAATTTCTGAATACATTAGGGCTGTCAATTTAACACATTAGTTTAATTAATTAGTTATGGAAAAATAACATGATTAAAATGATGTATTGCAATTAACGCACCCGCCCCAGACCTACCTACCAAAAATGCCCCACTATGAGTTTGTCTCATTTACATCATATGATATAGTTAAGCAATATCACACGAGTGTAAATGTAATATCGATTTTATACAACAGTTCAATTATTAAGAAGTTAATATTGTTATATTTTACACACAATATTTGTTTTTGCTTAATTTTGCCAATAAAAATATGACCTATAAAGCAGAACTGTTGTGCATCACACAGCGGTGTTTCGTTTCTAAATGAATCTGTGTTTTGAGCAAATCAGTCGGGTGAGCCAATGATTCAATGACTCATTCAAAAAGAGAGCCATTTACTTCATTCCTGAATGAATCAAAACAGCTGTATGACTCAATGACTTACTCATTTTGACATTTATCGCCACCTACTAGCAGTTTTAGTTTATTATTTAGACTATCACTTAAATAAAAAATAATTTCATATTTTGGGGATAGTTTGCCCAAAAATGAAAATTGTGTTTCACACCTGTAGACTTTCTTTCATTTGCAGAACATAAAATAAATGATTCTGAAGAATGTTGGTGACCAAAACTGTTTGGTTACCAACATTCTTCAGAATCATTTATTTTATGTTAATAAAATAAATATATTTAATACAAATTCATATGCAACTTCTGATAAAAATCATGGCTGTTGAAGCCAAAAAGTTGTGTAATAAATCTTAGGTTAAATCAAATAAAATATTTATTTCTAAAGCTACTTTTTAATAATGTCTATTTAATGTTTTTTTCTGATTTAACATAATAATGACTTTAAATGACCTTTTGGCAGTAATTTCTCAGCCAAATATGAAGTGCGAATAATTTAATTAATCGGCATATCATGTAATTAAACATTTTAAATCGCTTGACAGCCCTATACAATATTTTTTAACAAAAAAATAAATTAAATCAATTATCAATTATTATTATTAATATTATTCTGGCATTACTCACCCTCATGTTGTTTAAAATAAACAACATACAGGTTTGAAACAACATGAAGGGTGAGTAAATGATGACAGAATTTTTAGATTTGTCATTAATTTTTCCCATAAGGGTGTGGAAAAAAGAAAATGTGTCTTTATTAAAATGTTATAAGCCATTAATCATGATTAATTGTTTGACAGCCCTAATATACATGTCTATTATATTATATTATATTATATTATATATAAGATCAGTCAAACCAAAAATTGATATATTTTAACTAGTGTGTGCAGGACACTATAGTTCATTTATGTAAGTGAAGATAGCAAAATAAAGTAAACTGTGACATATTATACCCAAAACATTTTTATACAGTGGACTACCAGTAAAATTGATAAAAATTTGGGACCAAAAATTATTCAGACACTTTTTTCTGACACAGTTTAACTCTGAGATCTTGTCCTATTTTATTACCATTTTTTAAACTATAGTGAATAAACTAATATCTAATAATAAATTATATATATATATATATATATATATATATATATATATATATATATATTTTTTTTTTTTTATATTATTAATATTGTCCTATTTTATTACCATTTTTATTACCATTTTTAAACTATAGTGAATATATATATATATATATATATATATATATATATATATATATATATATATATATATATATATATATATATATATATATATACACACACACACACACACACAAACAATTAATCACATCCAAAATAAGTTTGTGTTTACATGTGTGTGTACTGTGTATAATTACGTATATATAAATACACACACATGCATGTATACATATATTTAAGAAAAATGTGTTACATATATTTAAGAAAAATGTGTTACATATATTTAAGAAAAATGTGTTATATATATATATATATATAAATTTGCATGTATTTGTACATGTTCGCATGTGTGTGTATTTATATATACATATAATACACAGTACAACTTATATTTTGGATGTGATTAATCGCAATTAATCGTTTGACAGCACTATATGGTAGACATTTCTTTGAAAAATCATAGGTAATTTAATTTTTCAACAAGAACTCTGCTGTTAAACACGATAATTAAAAAAAAAAAAGTAAGCTATTTAAAAAAATAACGTGGGCCGTATTAACCGTCTATTAACAACCTCGTAGTTCACAGTAGGTCTGTCTTTAAAGGTTTACTAGTCATTAATAAAAACTAAATAAATAACCCATGTATAAACTTTTTACTTCTGGAACTCGACTGCTGCGCTTTATTACCAAAACATCAGATGCATGCATAATATCTCGTAAATTTAAGGTCATAATCTCTGAAACATTCATCCTCCCACATTCCTGCTGAGTCAGACAGACTTCAGACGATGACAAAATCTCTCCGATATACTCGGTGCAAGCTGGCAACATGCACCACACACAGAAACGTTTCGAACGACAAATGCAACGAGCAACAATGCAGCATATGCATTTCTTTTCTTTTGCAATCGTGGAGCCAGACACCTGCCTCCCATTCCACTTCCCTGACTGCAGCTTGGAGCGTTTCCAAATCCAGTCAAACGAGGTCACATTTTCCCCCGCCTCAGCCCGCCATACTGAGCGCGCATGAACCCAATGAACCCAAATGCCTGCTGCAGAACAGACTGATTGTGGAAACACGCCCCTGCTGACACGGTTCCAGCTCACGCCAACGATACCCTATTCCATGCTATACATATATACACATTTTATTTTTTTCACCATGCAATAATGAGCAATTGCATAACTGTACAAAATAAGCCCTAAAATTGCATGCACACCAATTCCATGCAATGCAATGCAAAAAAAAGGGCTTTGTAATCAAATGACTGAAATGGATGTCTGCAGAAGCATCTGAAAGCAGACCACAGTTATTTGCATGATACTGAAATAACTATAGCAGCAAAGGAGACACGTCTCCAGCGATGATGCCCGTATGCATGACTTCATCTTTGTGTCTAAATTTAGGACTCTGCCATGCATGCATCTGCTTTGGAGCTCCCTAGACAGTCTCTTTCACAGATATGTGGTGTTCCTGCTTCCTGTAGCTCTGCTGAATGAGGTGAAAATGGTGGAGAAAAAGGAAACCTTGTCCTAACATGAACCGAGAAACGAGTCTGGCATCGAGAGGCTGCAAATGCTGCTTTTTGAAAACCCCACACTGCAACATTTAAGCATATGGAAGTTTCTTATAGTCAACAATAACCCATAATGCTTTAAAGTTGTGTGTGTGTGTGTAGGTGGCAGACTGGGGGAATACAGTCAGTCTGTCTGGGTACAAATAGTACATTCAGTTCATGTAGTGGGCTGCTGGTCACGTTTCTGCCGTTTATTAATCGAGTAGATCAAGTTTAGACTTTCCTGTTTAACGGTAGACAGAACAAAGGAAGCGCCGAGATATCAGCGGCACTTTCGTTATTCCTGTTTTTCGATTTTATTTCCATCTGTCCTGTTTTTTGTACAGTTTAGGCTTGTTTTGGACTAAGAAAAACACAAATTCATGCATAATCTTCAAATCATTAAGTGATTAAGTGAGCGCTAAAGAAGTCCAAACTTGAACTTTTGGCGAATGTGTTAAGGTTTACTTACAGATAAAGCCTTTGTTCTCGTCCTTTCACTGTAAAGTTGCTGCTGGAAAAGACGTTTGTGGATGAAAGCAGACCCGAGCAGCAGCCTTGCGGGGCTCTGTCACCCCATACAAGGCTGCAGGGACTGGGGCGTCAGGAACTCAGCCGCTTCCACTGGCTGACTGCATTTATTTCAACAGAGAGCTAATTTTGACCGTGCTGGACCGGGGCCAAGCCCCCCATTCCGGCTCTGCACTGCAGTTCGGTTCAGACGGACCGTCGATTAACCGGCGTTGGGCGGAGTCTGGGAGTCTCCGCCCCCTCTGCGTGCGTGCGGCAGCGGCATTGGGCGGTTAATGTTGTCCGATGATGAGACAAAGGATCTTGGTGTGGGCGCTTGGTGGCCCAGAGCTCAGAATCTCTCATTGAGACGCATTCAAATCTTTAGGCGATTTTTGTATTGTTGAGGGATTTTTATCTCTAGAGAGGGTAATCTTTTAAATCTACATGATGATATGATATATACGCCTCGGAAGACAAATGAAATCCGCTTGTGCAAGTTCTATAAAACATAATGTAAATATATTTATCAAGCACGGATGTGATTGGTCCATCTTGATCATCGCGGTGAAAAGTAACAGATACTACCTGACCACGCCTTCTCTTCAGCAGCAGTGAATCATCAATCCTGGCCATAATTTAGATATTGCTTAACTTTAATAGCGATTATTTAATAAAAAAGATAATCAGTGAAATGTTAAAATAGGAGCGTTATTATTTAGACCAAGTTAAGGGGAAATGGACGGGCCTGTAAGTCCCGCCTATTTGGGAATAGAGGACGCGCTGTTGTCCAATGAGAGCCCAGCAATGAACATGTGCTTGAAATCGATTGGCGAACGCCTGAAAAGTCCGTTGAGCGTCACTCGTTGTTTTGAAACTGACAGTTAAACGAACTGGCAGTTAAACTTTTATAGTATAATTTATAATATGACATTAAAATATTGCGCCCCCAAATAAAGAGTCTCTCATTTCTCTAAAATGGTGAACGACAGCATATTTGTACTGGTTTATTAAAGCAGCACACTTTATAATAGAAAGGAGATTCAAGGTGGAAACAAATACATACTGGAATGAAAGGTAAATCTTTAATACTCAACAGTCATCAAATGAGGTGTGTTGAATAAGTAAAAATATCATATTATGCAGTAATGTAATGTACTAGACAGCAATAATAATTCAACACAATGCCATTACAACACTTCTCGGGTATATTTAGTTAATCAAAATTAACTAAAGCTCTCGACTTGTAAGTTGAGCTTCATGATGATAAGAAAACCGTTGAGCGCGCACAACACCTGTCCAAACAGACACGCGCCTTGTTGCTAGGTGACGCGTGACAAAAAAAAAACAATGCTCTAAAATCGGCTCAAAATCAGTGTTGTCAAGTTCGCTACTTTTAAATTGTTAAATTATTTTTCCCGCGGGTTAAAGGTGCATTGAATACTGTATAGAGTAGACTATAGAACAACTATACTATATATGTATGTGTAATGAAAATTTCACGTCTAATGTTAAAATGTATGTTTTTTAATGTAACATTCTCCCTTCAAATAATTTGATTAATCCAATAATAAATAATTAATGCAATTATTTAATTGAAAGAATTAAAAGATCTGTTTCATGTCTATCCTTGCAACTGCTCGAGGTTAATATGGGATTTAAAATGTAATAAGTAATACAATACTTTTTAGAGAGAGAGAGTAACACCGTGTGTCTACCCCGGAAGCGACCGTTGTCGCTCGCATTGCAACAGCTAAAGGCTAACTTATCTACACTGGACGCGACAAAGCGCATGTTGCAAAACATTTGTCCTTCGTGTCAGTAATATGTATAAATAGAACGAGACATCGGTTTACTTTCGGAGATTTGTCGCTCGCGTCGCGCTGCATTCAGTGTAGACAACATCACTGATTATAATGAGTTTATTGTCTTTTGTTGCATTGCATATCGCCGCTCGCGTCCGGTGTAGACACGGTGTAATTACTACAGTAATATAATTACACTGAAGGTGTAATTAGCTAGTAATTAATTACTTTTTAGAGTAACTTACCCAACACTGATTGAAACAAATTTTCACGTGCAAAAATTCGCAGAACAACAGTAACCGCACAAATCAGTCACAATTTTCTGTTATACATTACTCGCAGCTTTTAGTATATTTAAAAAAATTAACTAAAATAATAGCCTAATTTAAAAATAAAACGACCAACAAATTAACACTTAGGCCGCGTGTCCACCGAAGCATTTTTCCCCGCTGCTAGCATATTTTTTTCCAATTGTTTTCAATGGGAACGCCACGTTTATTAAACACTTAATAACGAGGCACTCAGCGTTTTTTTAACCAGTCGTCGAGAGCTGAAGAATATTCAGCTTTGGGTAAAACGCAGCGCTTATCTCTGTCACTTTGTACCCAGCCGTCCAATCACAGTGGAGGAGGGGCAGGACAAATACAACACCGACCAACCGCCACATTCTGCTAGTACAACAGATGACAACAACAAGCATAATAACAGAGCAAAATAATTTAAAACAAGAGCCAATGCAAATACTTTACATTATATCAACATTTTTATATAGAAACACCACAGAAACAAACTATCTGTGAAATGAGATACTAGTAGCCTAAGGGCTCGTTCACACAGAACGCATCTAAAAACGCGAGACATAGGAATGAAGCGCAGGGCAGAACGCGACAGTCTTGTCTTTTCAGACGTGATGCGATAACGGCAATAACGAATAAATAAAACAGTTGCCATGCTTGCTACTGTAAACAAAAGCTCGCAACGCTTGCCCCGCCTCCGAGTCGTGATTGGTCCACTGTTTTGGAAATGACAATGATGAGCAGCACTGCGTGTAAAAGTTGAAATTCTTTTAACTTGACACGTGTCTTAAAAAACGCGACGCTCCTGTGTGAGGTGCTGTAAAAGACGCGTGACGCGAGCGTAACGGTCATACACGTCCTTGTAGCGCGTGTTTACATAGAAAAACAATGGAAAAGTTTTGCATTGGAATAGAAAATCGCATTCTGCGTGAACACCCCCTAACACTTCCGCGGATATTCCGTATCATAGCAAGTAAAGCGTCTTGACCACAGCTAGGTGTTTTTAGCAGAGCGCCTAGCATTTTTTAGCTGGCTTAAAACGCTTTGGTGGACACACGGCCTTATAGCTACTGAATATGAAACAGTGAGCATTAAAAATGAAACATAATAGCTATTAATTTAGTATGAATATAAAAATCCATATGAAGCAATTAAACAAACAGAACAATACTATCCTTAAACCAGCCCCACAATCTAGTGATCCATAGATTGACTCCTAAATTAGTCAAATACTGGATCTCAGGTGTCAGCATTTTCCTGCAGAGCTCTTGGTACTGTTGGTCAATATCGGTCCTCAGGTTGTAGCCTAATATGGAAGCTTTTCCAATGGGCTGCCAGGGCTTCATGTGTCTGTCCGTGATGTCCTTTGCCTCCACGGCTCCCCTGCCGTCAATGCAGATGGCCTTCATTTCTGCGTTTCTCCTGCGCAGCTCACTCACATGCTCCTCCATTCGGATCCGGCCATAGGCCTCCACACGGGCCCAGAAAGTGGAGTTAAAATGCCGATAGAGCTGCCAGTCGGCATCGTTCCATAGCCGAGTTTGAGTCTTCAGCTCCGGGCTCATGAGAGTCGTGACATTTCGAGCGTTTAGCTTAAAAAACAGCAAGTCATCCATCTGCCAGCATAGAGCGTCTTTCAGCAGAATGAGCGACTCGTCAAAGTAGTCTGATATTAAAACAAGTTGAAAGTGCTTTTCGATGTATTCAATGCCCTGTTGAACTCTTGGATCTCCAGCCTCCAAATTGTTCTCAAAGCCAAAGTCAAAAAACTGTAGGTTCTTGAGGTAAAAGGCGTTGATTCCCTTTGGGTTGAAATAGCGGTTTGGGTGGGCGAGAAACTCTTTAAGTTGGTTTTCTCCAGGGATTCTCCATGTTTGGGGTATGTAACCTTTGTAGTAGTGAAACGTTGACTCAAAGAGCTCTGCGGGATCTCGTAGGATGGTGAAGAAGAAGGCGTCCGCTGGGAGAAGCTTCTCCACTTCAGGTGCGTTGAATCGCATGTGATTGCACACAATGTTATAGCACGAGCCTGGCCGGTAGCTCTTCACTTGAGTTCGAAAGAAGCTAGATGGGTAGGAAAAGTCATTACGGCCATCTGGAAGAGCGAACTTCAACTGATGCTTTTCTCCAAAGCGGAGGAGAATGTTCATCAAAGTGCTGCTGGCCGTCTTATGGGTCTTCATGAACATCAGGTTGACTTTA
>CM074433.1:46021010-46186010 GCA_037101425.1 Elopichthys bambusa
ACTATAATGACATTTTATTTTATTTTAACTATAATAACATTTTTTGACTTTTTAACTATAATAACATTTTTTATTTTTACCTATAAAAATATTTTAACTATAATAATATTTTATTTTATTTTAACTATAATAACATTTTATTTTTTTAATTTTTTAACTATAATATTTTATTTTATATTAACTATAAAAATATTTTATTTTTTTTAACTATAATAACATTTTTTATTTTTACCTATAAAAATATTTTAACTATAATAATATTTTATTTTATTTTAACTATAATAACATTTTATTTTTTAATTTTTTAACTATAATATTTTATTTTATATTAACTATAAAAATATTTTATTTTTTTTAACTATAATAACATTTTTTATTTTTACCTATAAAAATATTTTAACTATAATAATATTTTATTTTATTTTAACTATAATAACATTTTATTTTTTAATTTTTTAACTATAATATTTTATTTTATATTAACTATAAAAATATTTTATTTTTTTAACTATAATAACATTTTTTATTTTTACCTATAAAAATATTTTAACTATAATAATATTTTATTTTATTTTAACTATAATAACATTTTATTTTTTAATTTTTTAACTATAATATTTTATTTTATATTAACTATAAAAATATTTTATTTTTTTTAACTATAATAACATTTTTTATTTTTACCTATAAAAATATTTTAACTATAATAATATTTTATTTTATTTTAACTATAATAACATTTTATTTTATTTAAACTATAACAACATTTTTATTTTTACCTGTAAAAATATTTTATTTTAACTATAATAACATTTTATTTTTAATTTTTAACTATAATACCGTTTTACCTTTTTTTTAACTATAATAATATTTTATTTTATTTTAACCATAAAAATATTTTATTTTATTGTAATTATAATACCATTTTGTTTTAAAAAATTTTAACAATAATGAGATTTTATTTTATTTTAACAATAATAACATTTTTTTAACTTTTTAACTATAATAACATTTTTTATTTTTACCTATAAAAATATTTTATTTTATCTATAATAACATTTTATTTTATTTTTAACTATAATATTTTATTTTATTTTAACTATAATAACATTTTATTTTATTTTAACTATAATAATATTTTATTTTATTTTAACTATAATAACATTTTATTTTACTTGAACTATAATACCATTTTATCTTATTTTATTTTAACTATAATAGCATTTTAATTTCATTTCATTTCCTGATACGCAGATGTGTTCATAAATCGTCTGTTATTCGCACTCAGTTTTCAGCCGTTTGCTGCAGTTGCTTGTTTCACCCTGAAGGGGGCGCCATTTTGAGTCACTCACTTCCTGATCCGGGGAGGGGAAGCGCGTGCGCCTTTTTATCCTCGGTTTTTACTACGACCTGCAGATTATAAAGGTAAATCGAACTATTAATCTCTCTTATATTTGATCTTTTAACATATTTGTGCATGAGGGAAAAGACCGATCTCGTTATTTGCCCGTATTTGTCATTTCGCCTTGAGCAGTTGCCTCAACAAAGGAGCTAGCAGCTAGCATGCTAATGTCATTGTGTTGTATTGTTATTAAACGCACATGCATGACACTTTTAGGCTTATTTAAGTGATTATTATACACATATTAGTATAAATGAATGAATTTGGGTCCATTTTTTCAAATTACATGGGGAATTAACAACATTAGAAGAGATGAGAGATGTTAGGAGCTGTCATGGCTCGTCCAGTCATTTGCATTTGACTCCTTTTTAATCATCAACGACTTTAATATTGTTAAATATTTGCATAGTTGTTCTCTTTACAAAGCCCATAAGCTGAGGCATTGTGTCCTGCTTCTTACAAAGTGTTTTACAATGTTTGTGTTGCTCGTCATTTAGCATACTAAAAGTAGTTTTTCTAGATCTTGGCAAGAAGTATTCTCATTTGTAAATCGCTTTGGAGAAAAGCGTCGGCTAAATGTAAAGTATGATAGCTTAATATGTGTCATATGTCAAAATGAGATTATATTTGCCCTGCAAAATGTAACTCGTCATTTAAATAATGCACACATGTGCTTCGCAGACGTTATTCAAATATGTCACGGTCGATTGGAAGCATCATTCAGTCCCTTGTTCCTCATCTGACGCTCATGTATGTTCACATTGATTGATTATCCTGTGTTTCTAAGTTTTCAGACTGTGGTCCTGGAGAAGGTCCTATGCTGGGTTGCTTGAGCTCGACATGTACTGCTTCCGCCAGAATTTAGAGTTGTAAATAGTGGCTTTTAGAAGGACGGACTAGAGTTTGGATGTTCTGAACACCTTGACTCGGAAACGCTCTATTTCCTCGAAGGCTGCAGGTCCAGCGGGGTTTAAGCCATGTCAGACGGACGGATCTACGTGGGAAACCTTCCCATGGACGTTCAGGAGAGGGACATTGAGGATCTCTTCTACAAATACGGAAAAATTCGGGATATTGAGCTGAAGAACAACAGAGGCACCATCCCGTTTGCCTTCGTGCGATTTGAGGACCCACGGTGAGTCGCACGGCCTCAGAGAGCTCGTGGACGAGGCTTTTTCAAGTGTAGAACGAAAATTAGGAGCACTTTCCTCTCTTCCTCTAGGGATGCGGAGGATGCAGTCTTTGGAAGGAATGGATATGGATTTGGAGACTGTAAGCTGCGTGTGGAATACCCACGTTCTTCCGGATCCAAATTTAGTGGACCTGCAGGAGGAGGAGGAGGTGGAGGAGGAGGAGGAGGTGGAGGGGGGCCACGTGGAAGGTTTGGTCCCCCGACGCGTAGATCTGAGTTTCGGGTTATTGTGACGGGTGAGTTAAGAGATTTGAGACCTAAATCAACATGACATTACAATAGACCCTTTCCACAGTTATTAACCTCGTAAATCTATCAACTCTTTTTATGTTTTCATTTTTTAAAAATGTAATGGGCATTTTTAAGATTATACTTTGTAGAGCTGGGCGATTAAGATCACCCATGCGATCTCGTTCCTAAATGACAACGATTCGGCTCTGTCTATTAAACGTTTGACAAAGCGTGCATTCAGGTCTGCGTTGAGCCAGAGAGAGCCGTTGTCATGAAACCGCTTCATATAAAGTCTTTTCAACATCACGGTTACGTTATTTCTGTTACAAATATTCATATTAATCACAGAAGTACTGGGATGAAAGTTTTTAGTTCGGATGTAAACACTGATGTTTACGGTGGTGATCAAAATAGAGTAAATAACTTTTTTTGAAAGTAACTTGAAGCTTCAGATAAAGACTATCAATTACATTGTTACACCAGTAGATGGCGACAAGTGACAAGTGTATTTGTCATTGAATCATTAACTCAAGAGATTCGTTCAAAAACACTGATTCGTTCAGTAACGAAACAAGTGGTTATGATTGAGTCATTGAATCATTCATTCAACCCGAGTTTTTTAATAATTCAGATTAAACGTTTTAAATAGACTGCAGCAATTTACATTTTGTCAGAACTTCTAGTAAATTACGTTATTTAAGGCTTCTGACCAACGTAATAAATCTTAATTATACAATAAAAATGTATTATTACACCAGTAGGTGGCGACAAGTGACTGTTAAAAATGTATTTTTCATTAAATCATTCATTTAAGAGATTTGTTCAGAAATGCTGATTCATTCAATTGAACAATTGAAGTCTTAACGAGTGAGTCATTGAATCATTCATTCAACCCAAGTTTTTTTTTTTTAATAATTCAGATTGATTAAACATTTTAAATAGACTGCAGCAATTAACAGTTTGTCAGATCCTTTAGTAAATTGAGGCAAATTTGATATCATTCTCTCTTCTGATCAACATAATCAATCTCTCGATAATTTTTCCTCTTTTGTAAAGATTTTTTCTTTTGCTGTTTGATCAAATGGGAATATATATTTGTAATAGTCACTATAGAAGTAGACCCAACTATGATGACTTCTGCTTCCCGGAAATATGAAAAGGGTTTACTTTTTACTTACTGATAATCATAATGGATTGTGAATTCTTGACCTTGATGTTCATTTGTTTACATGCATATACACAAATCTTTACAGCACTTTTCATTATAACTCTCAAGGCGTTTTGTAGATGTGTTTATGAACATAATAAAAACCTTTCCCTGCAGGTCTTCCTCCCACTGGTAGCTGGCAGGACCTCAAAGACCACATGCGGGAGGCTGGAGACGTGTGTTTCGCTGACGTGCAGCGTGACGGTGAGGGCGTGGTTGAGTTCCTCAGACGTGAGGACATGGAGTATGCGCTGCGGCGCCTGGACGGCACAGAGTTCAGATCCCACCAGGTGAGGGTCATGTGAAACGCTCACTGTGAGACGTGCATTGTTGGAGTGTGCAAATTCACACGTTCGCCTCGTCCCTCAGGTTTTTTTGTGTGTTTTTTATAGGCCTGTCAACTTTAATGCATTAACACGCGAATAATTCAAAATCTGTAACGCGTTAAAATAATTTAATGTAAATAAAAAGCACATGGAATTGCATCATTAACATCATTTACATCATGCAGATAGATGATCTTTGAAGTCGGGAGTTTATCACACTATATATGCTACTTGTGTGTGTGTGTGTATATATATATATGCTACTATATATACTACAGTATCTACAATGATGCAAACTATGGATGCTTGTTTCCGCCAAAAAAAAAGGTAATTGCGACTTTTTTTTTTTCTCAGAATAGCGAGATTTAAACTCGCAATTTCGAGTTATAAAGTCAGAATTGCGTGTAGTGTTGTCATGGTACCAAAATTCTAGTAGTCGATACCAATACTATTAAAATTTTACAATTCTCGGTACCAATTTTGCAGGAAAATCTGTTGAAACTATTTTACTATTTTATTTAACTAGCCTATTTTAAAAACATATTAAATATGATGGTAATCATACATATAAATATTTGGAGCGTGTTTGTGTGTATATATACCTCAATAAAATACATTTTGAAATATAAAAAAATAAATAAATGCTTAAACATCCATTTTGTAAAAGACGTGCGCTTATTTTAGCTGTTCCATCAGTGAAACTATGAAATAAATATCAGTAAATAATGGTAAACTAAATATTAAGAAAGTTAAATGTTATTTAAAAGACATTCGTTTTATATTTCCACACAAAGATGAGTCATATAGCCTCTACCACTCTGCGCTTTGAGATGGATGAGGGACACGAGCAGGAAAGAGACCATTTCTTTATCTTCATGTTATCTCCTGATGTTACAAGAAACTGACACTTGTTGTAAAAGGTCTGAAAAGCTAGTTTTGTCTTCAGACATTCAAGCTATGTTTGATTTTGCGCTGCGAGAGAAAGCGAAACTAAAAATCACCAGCGTGTGTAAAACGCGCTATTTAAATAAACTTGACATCCCTAATAATAAAGTCTAATAACAAGCGCAAACTGCGTTAAATAGAAATTGACGTGCAAGCAAAAAGGTTTCTGTCCTACAGTGTTTTTTTCTACTTTACCACAGTAAAGAATGCGAATATAATAGGCCTAATTAAAAGCGAACCAAAGGAAGAAATGTTTATAATCCCCTGCGTGAGTGAAGATTTGAGATTCCATGTTCAGTGGAATAACTCATGGAATATTGTTCAATTCTCTGCTAATCGGGTGACCAGATCGTGATTCGCAAAACAGAATACAAAGCCGTACCAGTACTTTTGACAACACTAATTGCGTGTAATAAAGTCAGAATTTAGAGATATAAACTCGCTATTCTGAGGAAAAACATCAGTCTTTTTCCCCCTCACAATTCTGACTTTATAACTCGCAATTCTGACTTTAACTCGCAATTCTGACTTTATAACTCGCAATTGTGAGCCTGTAACCCTGCTAGGCGGAAATTTCTTTTCTAACCCTTTAACCTGATCTCTGTCATATTCTGTGATTGTTTCTGAAGAGTGCGAGCCCTCACATCGCAAAACATCCCAACGCTGTATGGCCAGATGATACGCAAACTACGTTTCTCAGCTGGATAAAGCAAACCAGTTTCTCGCTAGTAAAGTTTTGATGGATGAGGATTGTAATCAAGGTAAAGACGATTGCTGTGACATACAGGAGTCGTACAGTAAGCACGCATGAGTCCGTTATATTGATGCGCAAACAAACCGTGTATGTGCGCTCTCAACGCACTGATCGCACATTGTCTATATGCACAGACACATTTCAGTACATTCACGTTGTTGTTGATAATGTTTTTATCTGTCATGTGTATGTTGCTGTGTTTAGTAATTCTGAATGGATCCGTGAACTGTAGTATATGCAGTCAGGTCTAGTGAAATTTTAAAAATATGGCGCTGTTGAGTGGATTTGTAAACCCCTCTGATTGGCCTTTGTGTTGACGCGCTTATTAGATACGTCCGCCGATAGACGCCTGCTTTCAAACGCTCCCGCTTGCGTTGATCATTGTAGCCAATCACAGACATATCTGAGCGTGTCGACACAAAGGCCAATTGGAGGTATTTATGAATCCACTCAACAGCACGCAAAGCATCATATCTTTAAAATTTCAGTACCGATTTGGTATCGCGGTCAAGGCGGTCACTAGTCAGGTTATTCAGTAAAACTTAGCTTAATCTCCAGGGCTACACGCCATGCAGTGAAACGCGGTACTAACGTAGCTTCCACATTTTACAGGAACATTTGGATATACGTCTAATATTAGCGCACATTTATGTAGGTTCACGTTAAAGTTAGAGCGAACGGCCATGGAAAGTGGCTAATGTTTCGCTACTACTTAAATGTTTTAAATAAGTTACGTTTGTGGTGATTCTTCACCCTCTTGAAATGTTCCCACACTTTGGATTTTCTGCCCAACATATTACCGTTTGGACTAGCTGTGTTAACGATCTGTTACTGCATGGCTTCGCCAATTCCAATTGGAGTTTTTTTTCTGTGATTAACCGACTGATTAAAACATAGTCGCTGTCAGTTCTTATCAGGCAGACGCGTTGAAGTGTTCGCTTATACAGTTAGTTTGGTTTTAGTTAGTTATTTGATGCTATAAAAACGGGGTGTAACGTCGCGTGCTAGCGTTTGAGTTAGGCTCTGAATGATGTAATGGTTACTGGGAGTTTTTTTTTTTTACAGTCTATGGTCTTTATAATTTAGTTTTTCAACTAATATTTATATTTTATTTCAGCTTTTTCAAGCCGGGCCTTGAGCTCGGGACATTATGCTACCCACAAGGCTATTGTCGCCAACAACAGAAATGTTTTTAATAGTTTTAGTTAAAGATAATAACCCTGATTTAAAGTTCATCCACCTTGTTTGTTGTGCAGGGAGAGACGTCCTACATCAGAGTCATGGAGGAGCGGGGCACAAGCTGGGGTCGCTCGCGCTCCCGGTCCAGGTCTCGCGGACGCTACTCACCCCCGTACCAGAGCAGAGGGTCGCCGCCTCCCCGCTACCGATCGCCACCGCGTCACATGACCCGCCATAGCCCGCCCTCCCGAAGAGCCCCGCTTCAGCATCACAGCCCGCCGCCGCGCCACTATCGATGAGCGCCAGCCGCGGCGGCTCCTTTTCTCCGTGCTCCCTTTTCCTTTATCAGTTTTGTAATTTACATTCCATTGTAGGAACCCGAATGGCCTTATTCACCGTTCAGTTCATGGAGAGTTTGTGAAATGTGTAAATGATCATGTGGATGATGCAAGTATGTTTACAGAACAGATGATGATGTGGTTATGTTTGTGGAAGATCTGAAGATGAATAACCTGTTTTGTCCTTTGTGATTATTGACATGAGGCAACAGACTAAAGACCTGCTGTTTGTGATTAATCTGGTCCGTTTCATAAACATGAGAATTTTATTTTTCTTTTATTATTTGAATTAAAGGCTGAAATTTTAAAATGTTTCTTTCTGGAATCTCCCCATGTGATTATTATTATTATTTTTTTCTTTCTTTCTTTCTTTTTTTTCTTTTCTTTCTTGTTTTGTATCATGTGATGACTGTATGCTTTTTTTTTTTTTTTTTTTTTTCAATTAAAGCATTGAGTCAAATTTACTTCCACAGTGTATCGTGAGTTGTTTTTACACACCGGCGTTTTGCAGGAATAATGGAAACGATAACGGAAAACTTGGAAATAGGTGTGTTAAAAATCAAGTCATTGAATTATCAGTAATACTGTTACACTGTGTACATTTTTTAATTTCAAGGATTAGTATCAAATGATCACAACCACATTACAGGCTAATTGGCACTCAGACTTTTTTTTTTAATTAGTCTATATTTCCACATTTTTGTGACTTTTTTTGTGGTATTTTTATGTTGTACATTAAATAAAAGCCCCTGCCAGAATTAGTCTAATTATTCCATTAGTGTACTGATTCATTAGTGTACCCTAGGTTTCAATAAATTGTTGGAGTCTACTGTTATTGACAAAAAGATGTTAACACTAACACCATCAATATCAAAATGACTTGAGATGGCCAATCAAATCAAAGATGGCGGTGGCGTTCACAGAAATTTCCGCGCGACTCTTCAGTTTTTGACGGTGAAAGCGCGAATGCGAGGTAAGATTTAAATAGCTGTTTTACGATATAAATGATAAACCACCAACAACAGTAATATCCAGTGACGCAAATTAATCTTTAATGTCAAATTTCTAAGTATTGAACGTAAAATATAGGCTGAATCATTTACTTGATGGAAGAAACATTTTGCCTCATACGAACAAGAGTGAATTTTAAAATAAATTTCTTATTTGTAAATAGCTAAAATTGATAACATTCTTATTTTACTGTTTTTTTTTTCTTTAATGGTCGCTTTCGCGTTGAGAAGCTTCGAAACCTTTATGAATAATTTGTTTTGAATGTGTTCATGTGATTCAGAGCACCAACTGCCAAAGTCACGTGGTTTCAGTAAACGAGGCTTCGTTATGTCATAATAACCGTCATAACCGTTTCGTAATTTCAGTTCCTGAACCTATGGTTATGGTTCTCATCTCTTCAGTTCTATAAATTTGTGGACAATTTATAATAAAAAGGAAGAGTTGTAGTTAATAGTCTTATTGGCCTGAACCAACCAAAACAAAAACAACAGTAATAAAATAACATATTTCACATATTTAACGGTATTAGATGATTTTGTTAGTTGCTATAGATTACAAACATTACAATTAGTTTGTAAAAGGTATTTCCATGCTTGTTTTCGTTGCATTTACACAATTTGACCAGCAGGAGTCACCAGCGTGTCACGTTTCGAGAGCTATCCCTGTTTCCCTCAGATTCATCGGGATTAGAAGTGTTGCTTTCTGGGTCAGTGGTTAACAAAATATAGCCCTTAAAAGCACTAAAACGTACATCTATGCAGCTGTGAATAAATGGCAGGTAAATTAAGACTGACGTTTAATCAATGATGTGGTTCTGTGATCGAGATTTATTGATGAAACTGAGGCTGCTCGGTTGACTTCGCTTCGACGTCGTCTCAGATGATAAAACGCAAAAAACACTTAAAAAATAAATAAATAAAGTCATACAGATAAATAACTGGGCTAAATAATGTAAGAATATAATGTAACTGACCTCATATATTTTATTTTTTTAACGGTTTAATGACTAGCATAACGTTAACTGTTAGCTTGAGGCGACTCTAGTATAAAATCTGCCAAGAACTCCATAAAGTAACACAAATTGACCATAGTACATAATTATTTTGCTTTTCCCCTTGTTTTCCAGTACAAATAACTAAAAATTCTTACATCAAGATGTATTTTTTTCTGGTTTTAACCATAAACTCGCTTCATTTTTGATGATTCATTATCAAATCTTGCTTCCCGAGTCTTGATTTAAAAATGTTTAGATATACTGGAAAACGAGAAAATATATTTTTTTTTTTGATGCCATCACTGTACCACGATACAATTTACAATAACATATTAGATTTGTAAGCAATAACTTGTATAGTTTTAACAGCTATAAATGCATAAATACATGTTTGTTTATGTTTCACAAGACATTGTGAAAACTGGCTTTGGATCATCCATCATTATTGTTGAGTTTAAAGGTATTTTGTTTATAATAAGCTTTGATTTCTCTTTTATCAAAAATAATCACTAGTATATCAGTATTAATTTATGCCAATTCTGTTCTCCTCTCTTATAGGCCAATCTCAAGCCTGCAAAAATGGCAGAAACGGTTTCCCACAGTTGGGAGACGTTCTGAAGACTTCCTTAACGTAAGTTTATATATGAAGGTTTGACTTCTACGTACCTGAGCTCCTCTAATGCTCGAGTAAACAAATGATCTCCAAGGAATAATCCTGGAAATTAAGCTGGTAAGTAGCAGCTGCAAACAATCATGGGGATTTCTTTGTTCACTTTTCATTTAATCTCAGTCAGTTTGTAACACGTTCAGGGAACAATAAATCTCTGTTGCATTTTCAACCTCACAATTAATATCAATAATAATGATAACACAGAACATGTGGGAATGTACACAACACTTGGCCTGTTCCCTGTGGATTTTCATTGGATAACATTTGATTGGCACAAATCAGGGCTTCAACAAACATAATATATGAGCATTATGTTGTTTTGGTTATTTCTGCCAAGAGCATTACTAAATAACTGTGAATCTGGATCATGATGAAGATTTAGGCCACTGTTATATTGTTATATTCACATATCTTACACAAATACATATATATTTTCCTCACAGACCGCTTAAATGTTCTAGCATATCTTGCTACAAAATATGATTAGAGAACGTACAACAGGTGCAAGTAACCTAGGGATGTTTTCGCTACGGGATGACTGGGAGAAAATACAGCTGAAAGAAGTGTACAATGTAAAGCTGAGAGATAGAAAACAAGATTAGAGCAAGTAAACATGTCTGGAGAGATTCTTCACCTGGTTGCTCACAGGGATGAACTTAAAGAAATGTTCGTGCTTCAGTATAAGTTAAGCTCTATCGAAACTATTTGTGCCGTTAACACAGAAAATAATCTGTAATTTGCGGTTACAATAGCAATACATGGTGCCAGACAAATACAGAAAGCATATCCACAAGAGAACTAAATTGAGCTGAATACTATTGTTGACACTATTGTTGCTTTAAAACTGAAAACGAAGTCATTTCACATAATTTGATTAATAAATTAATTTTGCAACACCATTTATTTCTGTAAAGCTGCTTTGAGACAACCTGTTGCATAAAGCGCTATATAAATAAATGTGACTTGACATTATACATATTCACATGATGAATTATATAGCTTCAGTGTCATGACCACAACATGTCAATAACATTTGCATGATTCATGCAAAGATATCGGAGAGACTTTACATCCATCAAAACAAACTCAAAGGAAATACTTAAGCAAAAAAAAAAGCACAGCTCGAATAATAAATAGTGTTTTACTGAATGTTTTAATATGCCTGCTTTAAAACTCTCTTGCAGGTTTACTTGCATTGCAATAACTTGCTGTCACAATGATTTTCTTTTCAATAGAGCTCAACTTGTATTGAACCTGAAACACTGCTTTAATAAAAAATTAATAGGGGTGTGACGAGACAGGTGGCTCACGAGACGAGATTTTTACACGGTATTTTTAAGAAATCCTCAATGACGAAACAGGTGCATCTGAAATGTTTGAACCATATTGGGAGATATTTGCATGCATCAGGGAGCCGCTTTCAAAAATCGGGGTATTGAAATTGTGTTCTCGCGTTTTACTTTCGCTTTCTATTTCATGATCGCACATACACTCTGTGAACAGGGAGCGACTGTCACGTGATCAGTGAACTGATTCCTGCTGCAGCTCGTGTTGGATGAGCTGTATAGAATATATGATATCAAACTAAATTAAATATCTTTTATTTATATAAGGCGTAATGTACATATAGCAGTGGCTAATTTCACTCTCACACATCGTCACATTTTAATCCCGTGGCACAAGATCTCGTCACACCCCTAGAAATTAATTCTGACTGATTTTTGGCCTTGTTGTGATGCGAGTTATAATCACGTAAGAATGCTCTTCGTTAAAGGGCAAGTAGGTTTGGTGATAAATTTGCAAACACAGTGGTTGCGCCACTCTCAACGACTTGTACAGTCCATGCTGTGGCTGAAGTGGCGTGAAGTTGAAGCAGCTGATTATCTGCACGCAAACTAATTTGGCCCGATTGCTTTGCCAACAAAAAGGCTGATGTGAAACTCTCAGCGGAAGACTGTGGTTCTCAAGTGTTCTGACTCGTCTTTAGTGAAACACAAACTTAAAGAAGAGCATCATCTGGTTCGGTCTCAGGAGAGGAATTTCTCCACGGACTCCAGAAGCTCGCTGGAGCAGTTCAGGCTTTTGAGGTCCAGTATTAATTTGTCTTCTCTGCTCTGCATCGTTTGCTGCTCCTCTGATGTGGGGGCGATTATGATTTGCGGCACCTCCGTGTCTTCGTAAAAAGCCAGACCGTTGCTCAGGAGGCTCATAGAATTGCTGTCTTCCTGTTCCTCATTGCACTCCTCTTCTTCCTCTTGTTCCCCTCCTGGAGTGTTTTTGGCCATGAGAAGCGGGACAGTGGCCATGTTGATGGACTCGGACACCAGGTCAACGCCATAATCGATCAAAGAGCCGCTCTCTGTGACCTCAGGCTGTGATAGACAAAACATTTACATTCATGCATTTGATGCTTTTATCATTGTACATTTAAAGCGATACTAACTATTGACCGTCTATAAATAAAGGCAGTGCACATATTGAGTGTAAATGATTATATTAATTAAAGTGGTGAAAAAAACCCCCAAGTTTTTAATGTTGTTTATATGTCTATGTGGTGTTTTTAATGTGCGTTAAGATAAACCATGTGCAAAGTCAATGCATAAGTATTTTCTCCTTAAAACCAAAGATCGCTGGTCACAAACTACCTTGTGACCAATCACGCCAACATGCGATCGTCATCGAGTGGATCTCTGAGCTGGTGTGAGTGAGTGGAGGCGGGGCTAATTTGCATATTCATAGAACCACGCATGCTAAATGAGGCAAGGGTGTAGAGTTACATTCAAGCTATTTTAAGACATGAAGAAAAAAACGTTTAAATATGTCATTTTGGTGATCAAAGATGAGATTTAAGGGATAAAATTATTGACTACTATTGGTACAATAAAGCCCTCCCTGCACCTACCCCTAACCTGTTAAACACTTTATTATTAAAATAACCTTTTCACGTATTTTCTTCATATTTATTGAAAATAAATCCAATCTGGTATGCGATGGGAAACGAGAGAAGAGAACAAGTTCGGCAAAACTCGAGTCAAAAGTATTGACTTCCAACGCCACTGCTGCTAACGGGTCTTTTTTGTACATTCGTCTGGCCCAACCAGACATTGGTGGGCGGAGTTAGTGTCAATAGCCTCTGCCAACAAAGCAGGCTATTTGCACAAATTTCACTCAGAAATTGCACAATTAATTACAAAGACACAGCAAGTAATGCATTGAATTAAACGTAATTTTGAAGTACGAAGTTATAAAACGTACTCTAATGATCTAAATTAAATAAAAAAATGCAGTGTAGCGACTGAAACATAAAACTACAGGTTACTTGCGGAGAAAAATCTTCTTTTTATTCAGTTACAGTGATAGTATGATGCCCATAGGGGATTTCCTGAAACGACATGCGTGATATTACTTCTCTCAGGCCTAGTTCACACATACATAGGTATCTTTATAAACGTTTAAATGCATGCCAAACCAACAGGTGGCGATATAACCCTAACCGTAAAGCCATGATCAGAAGCCTACGTCTGTCATTGCACAGGCATGTAAACAAAAGGCACACAATCTGACGTCAAACAAAGGAGATGACTCCGACGTCACAAGCCAAAATCTTCGGTTACACTAGCTACACGACAACGCTGCAACCGGTGTAGGAGTTTTCAAAAAGGTTCGGTTGCGTTGGCATGTGGACGAACAGCCAAAAGCTGTGGTTTTGAAACCACGTGTTCCTCGTGGAGTTTCTGCTCTTTTTCTGGATAAAAATAGGAAAAATAATCCTTCTCCCTAAAGAACTTTGAGGGAAATGTTTTTCTCCAGAGTACAGAAGAGTACAGGAGTTGTTGTTTTCACAATGGATGCATAAGAATCGCATATCTTAATTTTTTTCCCCAAATTGTGCAGCCCTAGTGTATAGTGCGTACTCTGTAGTCACTCTTGTGAAGCACATACCTTACCTTCTCTTCACTGCACTCTTCCTCTCCTCGGCCCTTGTTCTTCGTCTTGCCGTGTTTCGTTTGAGGCTTCCGTCCTTCATCTCTCAGCAGATTTGCCGACTGTGAGTTTCTGAGGATCTGGCTCTTTTGCTCCACAGGATCTAATTCTACATCACTCCAGACCTAGAGAACATACATAATATATAATGACACGTTTAGCATAAAAGTCCTGCCACTTCTACTGCTTTAACCGCAATGCAACATACAGTAATAGCTAGTCTAATACTTAAAGGGATAGTTCACCCAAAAATGAAAACTATTCTATGATTTACTCAACCTCAAGCCATCCTAGGTGTATATGACTATCTTCTTTCAGACGAACACAATCGGAGTTATATTTAAAAATATCCTTAGTCCTCCAAGGTCAATGGTTACGAATGGCTGCCCACATTTTGAAAAAATAAAAATGCAATTATCCATAAAAAATGAATCCATACGACTCCAGGGGGATAATAAAGGCCTTCTGAAGTGAATCGATGCGTTTGTGTAAGACAAATATCCTTATAAAGTAAAAATGTGCTTCCAGCACAACAGCGAAACACATTCGACGTACGTCTACGCCATGACGCCATTTTTAATATTTCAAAACATTTTTTTGGGTCTAAAATGACCGAATAACACCAATGGTTTAAGAACCTAAATGCCTATGTAGATACATAAATAGCATATAAGCAGATTTTTAGCATTAGCATTCATAATATTGTATGATGGCAATGTGGACACATGAACTAGAAGAACAAACATTTCCATTATTCAGTCTCCTCTTAGTCAAATACTAACTGTGTCTGAAGCGGATATAGAGGAGATTCGCTGAAACTTAGCCTTTGACCCTGATGACTGTCTGCTGAGCATGTGTTCCTTGAAGGAAGACTCGCTGTTTGACACCGAGATGCAGTCTTTACGTGAAGACTGGGCTAGAAAATGCAGACACGGCACCTTCTCTGCCAGAGTGTCTCTGTAAATCAGAGCCACAAATGCACACTGCGTTATATATTTTTGCACAAAAATTGTGTGGTTTGCTAAGGCGTTTGCACTTGAACGAACCTGTATTTGGAGCGTATGATGGCGTAGATGAAGGGATTGTATATGGCTGATGCTTTTGCAATTACTGCAGGAACTGCCTTAGAATACGGAGAAAGAACATGGCTGTATCTGGAACATAAAAAACAATAACCAAAGCACATCTTCATTTACGGAAACCCAGTTGCTAACATCAGAATTTGTGATGTCAGTTTTACACTGCAAAAATGAATGTGTTATTTTGTGTTTTCAATTACAAACATTCTTAAATCAAGATACTTTTAACTAAGAAGCAAAATTGCTTAAGTCTTGTTTTCTGAGAAATTGTATCAAAGTTAAGTGAGTTTATGCTTAAAACAAGAAAGAAAAAAAAAGGTCAATGTGGTAAGAAAAGTCTTTTCTTTTTAAATTCAGTTTATTATTATTTTTTTCTTGTTTTAAGCATAACTCGATTTTCTTGATTTAAGAATGCTTTGCGAAAAATTTGTATTGTTTTTCAGTACAAACATCGACAAAATCTTAAATACATTTACGTAAGAAGAAAAAAACGTAAGATAATGTCTTGTTTTATGAAAAAAAAGAAAATTAAGTGAGTTTATAATTGTTTTTTACATTTTTTTTAATATCTCAAGAAAATATCTTGATTTAAGAATGTTTATATACACTGTGAAAAATTATTTTCTTAGTATTTTTGTTGTTCTACAGTACAAATATCTATATATTATTTTTATTACCCCATTTAAACCTTGTTTTAAGCATAAGCTCACTTCATTTTGATAAAACATAATAATTTATCTCATCTTTGATCACCAAAATTAAATTTTTTAATTTTTTTTCACTGTGAAAATAAACTATTCATGCCTTAAAATAGCTTGAATGTAACTCTACACCCTTGCCTCATTTAGCATACGTGGATCAACGAATATGCAAATTAGCCCCGCCTCCACTCGCTCACGCCAGCTCAGAGATCCACTCGGTGAACTTACTGAGGTAAACGCTGCACAATGGTATCGCTCTTTACATCATCGGACACTTAACGGTAATTAATATGATTAGCCTTTTGCTTGACTATGACTAATGTCTGTGTTGCTAATGTTACACAAACCGATCGCCATCTCAGAGTCAGACAGCTGCCTTCTAACAATCAGTATCGCTTTGAACAACTCAGAACGTCAGTGGAGAAAGGCATATAGTTCATCATAACATCGTAATATACATCATACACCCGCCATATTGCTAAATCTACACAATTTTTCATATCAACAGAAAATTATACCGGGATATAATACCGGGAGACTCCCCTGCTAGTTCGCTCTTAATGATATGCTAAAGGGATTGACATGATTGGTTACAAGGTAGTTTGTGACATCACAGACACCAGCGATTTCAAACTCCGTTTTTGAGACTATCTTTGGATCACTGCAGTTTTAAAGAGAAAATACTCAGGAATGGTGTTGACGTATGAATTTGCACACGATTTGTCTTAAAGCACTTTAAAAACACCACATAGACATTGATTTGATTTTCACCACAGCAAGTCTTTAATAGATCAAGTCATTTTGATTCTCCAGTAAATGTGTCCTGATTTAAAATACTGGAAAACAAGACAAAAAAAAAAAAAAGTATTATTGTAGTGTAGAAAAATGGAGCAACACACAACTGGAACCAAGCAGAGAGCCGACTAAATAAAGCTGAAGACCCCTGCTGTGGCTGTTTACATGACATGGAAGTGACCCAGAGGTGTTGTTGGTTGAACGGAAAGAATCACATGGATGGTTATGTCTGTCCTCCAGCAGACTGCACACCAAGGCCTCCCGTCCGCTCTTATAAAGGTGTTAGCATCAAGCTGGCTCGCCCTACGTGATCCCCAGTAGCCCTCACTTCATCTGACAAACACTGTCTTTCACTTTGGACAGTATACTTCTATAAAAGGATGTCTTTTTACCCTGGAATTCTTAGAAAGTCTCAGATCTTCTGCATGGTTTGACTCCCTTTAACAGACTACACATGAATCAGAATACTTCTTTGAGAGATTAGATGAGCTACATGAAAACGGCCATCACAGTTTAGTGCCAAAAAATGTATGTTTGTATGTATGTACAGTTCACAAATGTGAGAATGCAATAGGGGGATGATGCATTTTTTGTAGGCCAAAACCCACACATTTTAGCACTTATGGCTCCATCGTCCTGAAGTCGATGTGTTTTTGGATAAAGAGTGAAAGAGTTATTGAAAGAACCTTGTTAAAGGTTAAAGGTGAACATATATGGATGAACATACAGTGGGTACGGAAAGTATTCAGACCCCCTTAAATTTTTCACTCTTTGTTATATTGCAGCCATTTGCTAAAATCATTTAAGTTCATTTTTTTCCCCTCATTAATGTACACACAGCACCCCATATTGACAGAAAAACACAGAATTGTTGACATTTTTGCAGATTTATTAAAAAAGAAAAACTGAAATATCACATGGTCCTAAGTATTCAGACCCTTTGCTCAGTATTTAGTAGAAGCACTTTTTTGATCTAATACAGCCATGAGTCTTTTTGGGAAAGATGCAACAAGTTTTTTACACCTGGATTTGGGGATCCTCTGCCATTCCTCCTTGCAGATCCTCTCCAGTTCTGTCAGGTTGGATGGTAAACGTTGGTGGACAGCCATTTTTCAGTCTCTCCAGAGATGCTCGATTGGGTTTAAGTCAGGGCTCTGGCTGGGCCATTCAAGAACAGTCACAGAGTTGTTGTGAAGCCACTCCTTCGTTATTTTAGCAGTGTGCTTAGGGTCATTGTCTTGTTGGAAGGTAAACCTTTGGCCCAGTCTGAGGTCCTGAGCACTCTGGAGAAGGTTTTCGTCCATTATATCTCTGTACTTGGCCGCATTCATCTTTCCCTCGATTGCAACCAGTCGTCCTGTCCCTGCAGCTGAAAAACACCCCCACAGCATGATGCTGCCACCACCATGCTTCACTGTTGGGACTGTATTGGACAGGTGATGAGCAGTGCCTGGTTTTCTCCACACATACCGCTTAGAATTAAGGCCAAAAAGTTCTATCTTGGTCTCATCAGACCAGAGAATCTTATTTCTCACCATCTTGGAGTCCTTCAGGTGTTTTTTAGCAAACTCCATGCGGGCTTTCGTGTGTCTTGCACTGAGGAGAGGCTTCCGTCGGGCCACTCTGCCATAAAGCCCCGACTGGTGGAGGGCTGCAGTGATGGTTGACTTTCTACAATTTTCTCCCATCTCCTGACTGCATCTCTGGAGCTCAGCCACAGTGATCTTTGGGTTCTTCTTTACCTCTCTCACCAAGGCTCTTCTCCCCCGATAGCTCAGTTTGGCCGGACGGCCAGCTCTAGGAAGGGTTCTGGTCATCCCAAACGTCTTCCATTTAAGGATTATGGAGGCCACTGTGCTCTTAGGAACCTTAAGTGCAGCAGAAATTGTTTTGTAACCTTGGCCAGATCTGTGCCTTGCCACAATTCTGTCTCTGAGCTCTTCAGGCAGTTCCTTTGACCTCATGATTCTCATTTGCTCTGACATGCACTGTGAGCTGTAAGGTCTTATATAGACAGGTGTGTGGCTTTCCTAATCAAGTCCAATCAGTATAATCAAACACAGCTGGACTCAAATGAAGGTATAGAACTATCTCAAGGATGATCAGAAGAAATGGACAGCATCTGAGTTAAATATATGAGTGTCACAGCAAAGGGTCTGAATACTTAGGACCATGTGATATTTCAGTTTTTCTTTTTTAATAAATCTGCAAAAATGTCAACAGTTCTGTGTTTTTCTGTCAGTATGGGGTGCTGTGTGTACATGAATGAGGGAAAAAAAATTAACTTAAATGATTTTAACAAATGGCTGCAATATAACAAAGAGTAAAAAAATTAAGGGGGTCTGAATACTTTCCGTACCCACTGTATATGGACATCTTACCAGCAGTCTAACAAATTCCAGATATTGTTTGAAATAATTCCAAAAAGAACACGGTGATAGTTACCCTGCCCAGGCGATGAGAGTGACGCAGGCGTAAGGAGACCAGGACAGCACAAACACAATGATGACCACAAACGCGATCTTCGCTAGCTTCCACTCTGTCTTTATGGACTGCTGTTGGATGAGGGTGGTCTTCCTCACATGGCTTCCCATCTTTTCCAGATCTCTGAACACACAGGAAGATGGACGATGAGACTTTTTTTTTTCTCCAAAAATGACATTGTACACCATCTAGATGTTCCAGTTATGATGACCAGACCTGTCTTGATTGTTTATGGCGATTTGTCCAAAAACTTTTCTTTTTTTTGCTCACCAGCCACTGTGGCTAGTGGTTTTTTCAAAGTTACTTGTCACTGGACATCATTTTAACATTGATACCCCTGGGGGAAAACCATATAAATATTTTTTATCTCATAATTTGGCAGCATAATTTGGTGTGCTCTTTGATACCAATCTTTCATTTGAAGGCCATGTTTCTAGCATCTGTAAAACCGCATTCTTCCATCTTAAAAATATATCTAAATTACGACATATGCTCTCGATGACAAATGCAGAACAGTTAGTTCATGCGTTCATGACCTCAAGGCTAGATTACTGTAACGCTCTACTGGGTGGTTGCCCTGCTCGCCTGTTAAACAAACTACAGCTCGTACAAAATGCAGCAGCTAGAGTTCTTACTAGAACTAGGAAGTATGACCATATTAGCCCAGTTCTGTCAACACTGCATTGGCTTCCTGTTAAACATCGTTTAGATTTTAAAATCTTGCTAATTACTTACAAAGCACTAAATGGTTTAGCTCCCCAGTACCTGAGCGAGCTATTAATGCATTACAGTACTTTGCGTCTATTGCGATCTCAGAATTCAGGCCATGTTGATAATACCTAGAATATCAAAATCAACCGCAGGTGGTAGATCCTTCTCCTATTTGGCACCTAAACTCTGGAACAAACTTCCTAGCATTGTTCGGAAAGCAGACACACTCTGTCAGTTTAAATCTGAACTAAAAACACATCTCTTTAACTTGGCATACACATAACACATTATCAATTTATTTTTTCAAATCCGTTAAAGGATTATTAGGCTGCATAAATTAGGTCAGCCGGAACCGGGAACACTTCCTATAACACCATATGTACTCGTTACATCAGAAGAAGAATGGCATCTACGCTAATATTAGTCTTTCTGTTTATCCCGGGGTTTACCGTAGTCAACCGGATCCGGGCCGCATCCAGGTGAGACCAAGGACCTGCGCCTTGACGCGACCACAACGCAGCCCTGAAGTATCAGCAGAGATTGAGTCAACTAGATCATCCATTGTGAAGGCCTCATCAACATGACAACCAGTGGCGCATCTCCTCAACAACCGTCCATACCGGTGTGATGAATACGATCCTCAGCTGGATGGAACTGAATTAAATACTTTGAATGTTGCAATCCTATCTGACTTATGATAGCAACCTGAGTCGTAACAAAGCACTGTTTGCCAGAGGAGAACTGGCCCCCCGACTAAGCCTGGTTTCTCCCAAGGTTTTTTTCTCCATTTTAACACCTGTTTGCCACCTGATGTCACCTGTTGGAGTTTGGGTTCCTTGCCGCTGTCGCCTTTGGCTTGCTTAGTTGGGGACACTTGACAATTGATATTTGATATTCAACAGTGCTTTGATCTGCCTGCATTGACACTATTCTTTAAGAGCTGCTGTGCAGCCAAAATAATGTACCAGTTATCACTGTAAAGCTGCTTTGACACAATCTACATTGTAAAAAGCGCTATATAAATAAAGGTGACAAGGCAGCAGGTATATTAGGCTGCTGTCACTTTAAGAGCTGACGCACCGATCCATTATACTGTTACACATTTTCTTTCTCAACTGTTTATGTTCACTTAACATAACTGACTGTGTTTACGTGAATACTCGCCTGCATTCTGACGTTAATTTGTGTGTATTTGACCAAAAGCAGCGAAAAAGAACACAATTTAGTACTGAAAAGAGGCTTTATGTGGCACACTTCTGCGTAATCCCATGCCATAATTCAAGCCCTGTAACACCAACAATATTCATCTGGAGCAAATGAAACGAGTGAGTGTTGTACCATGTTGTACCTGCTTGCATTACGAATGGCGAGGAACATGAAGAAGTAGCAGTAAGAGATGATTCCAAGAGGGATGAAGAACACGAAGCAGCAGAGCATCAAGGTGTAGCTCTTGTTTGCTGGAGTGGATGTTACATAGTCCCATGTGCAGGATGTCATGAGGCCTTCTGGGATATAGGAGCCTGTCCAAGAATGATTTCAACACCGTGTCAAAGATAGTGGAGAAACTTCAAAATATCATAATGTAGAGGTGGAAATCTTTAGGCATCTTTTATCTTTACTGACTTAACTTTATTAAATTGCTTGTTTAATTATAAGTACTTACAAATTAATATAGGTCCTAACTGAGCAAAAATATGCCATGTTGTGCAGATGCTGATAGAGAAAGATTGAATTCTGCCATCGTGCATATGCGGGGGAAACTAAGTTCAGAAGCGTTGAAGAGAGAATCATGATTCTTTTCTCCCACACTTATCATATTGTTCTCTTTCAAAGGCAGAGGAAATACGTGACACTCACTCCATCCCAAAAGAGGTGCAAGACTCCAGGACAGAGAGTAGATCCAAACCAGGAGGATGATAATTAGCGTCCGCCGTCCGGACGTCCAGCGGATGGCCTGCAGGGGTTTGGTGATCACGATGTAGCGGTCGATGGAAATGGCCAAAAGGTTGATCATGGATGTGATCCCGAACAGAGCTCCACAGAAGGCGTACATCTTACAGCCTGCGTGGAGAAGCACATACAAGCACATGAGATATGGAAACAGATCGCAAATGAGTAAGTCAGGATGGGAAGATTGGGAAATTAGTTACCCATTTCACCAAACACCCATTCCTTGTACATGCAGTTGACGAAGAAGATTGGCGACTGAGTGATGGCCATGAGAAAGTCGCTCACGGCAAGATTCATGATGAAGTAGTTTGGAGGCGTCCGTAGCTTTTTGTTACTGAAACACAAAATACCTTTTTATAGTTTGTTACAATCCCATTTTCAAAAAGCATGTTATTTATGTCCATTTCCTCAAAACATTAGTAAACTGATTGACTTTGACCAACCAAACACATGCTTTACCTCACACCCCTTTAAACCCCTTAAAATTAAAAGAATATAATTGTTTGAAATGCAAGTTTATTGAACCTTTAGACAAAATATATATTTTTTAAGTCTTAAAAAAAACACAGGCACAGGCTTTTATGGCTCATATAGTATGATATAGTGAGAATATGGTGGGGGAAAAAAGCTCAATTTTATTCAGAGGCCCAAACTGAGCAGTTTAAATGCTGATATTTATTTGGACAAAAGGTATGTTTCTAAAGTCCAGTAAGTGTTCATCTTGAAATATTACTAACTATATCCAAGTTATTCTTAAGTTTACTGTAAAGATTTCACAGCAAAAAGACACGTGAAGCACAAGCTGAAGGTGGACGTTTGTACAATTACACTAAAAGACTTGCTAAAAAAGTCTAAACTATCAATCAGACGACAGAAGGACTGTAGGACATTGTGTGCAACAGGTTTTTCAGCAATCCTGTTGATCATTTAGAGGAAGTATGCATATCAAATATGATACAGCAGCTTTATAGTTTAAGTTCTATAAAGGGTAAAACAGTGAGATAAACTTCTACACGCTTAAAAAGGTTCATTGACTCAACACATGGAGTCTGAGATGATTCATCGCTCAACAATCATTGTGATTGCACGTCATCTCATTAATCGTACACGGTCACGGTTCACGCAATTTCCTCTGATTGGAAGTGGCCCGACATCACCTTATGAACCATCAGGCATTAGTCGTCCTCGATACATCAGCACTTCACAGGATGATCACGTCCTTTCCTAGAAAGCTCTTAGCCGACAGACGACCTCCTGAGAGATGCTTTCGTTTGAGGCGTTCTCAGTTAGGGAGAAAATCCAAACATATGATAAGAATCTGTTATCGACGTGTGATTAACAGCAGTCATGTTTAGTTATTAGGTAACACAGAAAATAATCCGCAAGGGATGTGGATTCTGCTTTTGTTTTGACCACATTGGACAATATTAATATGCAGATGCATGAAGCAAGTTACCTTGAACATAAAAAAAAATGCATTATCCTTATTAAAATTTCACAACTTTCACTATTTACTTGTTTAACACACATTACACTTTACAGTAAGGTCCCATTAGTTAAGGTTAGTTAATGCATTAAACAAGAAATACATTTGTTATAGTATTTATTCATATTTTTTTAAAGTTAGTTCGTTGTTAGTTCATGTCCATTAAATAATATTAACAGATACAGCGTATTAATGTATTAGTAAATGTTGAAATGCTGGGTTAAAAACAACCCAAGTTGGGTTGGACAAAACCCAGCGATTGGGTTGTTTTAACCCAGCAGTTGGGTTAAATGTTTGCTTAACATGCTGGGCAGTTTTATTTAACCCAACTATTGTTTAAAAATCACTATATGGCTGTCTTAAAATGAACCCAAAATGATGAACATTTATTAATAAGCAATTTAATAAATGTTAATTATTTAATTATTATTTATTAAACATATTAATAAATGTTAATTTCCAACATAATTTGGGTTCATTTTAAGCAAGCAATACAGTAATTTTTAGTGTAAGATCAATAAATAAATGCTTTATATAGCTTTATAGTACTAGTATTTTTCACGGCAAAAAAAAAAATTTTTGTAAAGTAACTTTTCTTCTCCGGTAAATGTATCTTGATTTAAGATTTGTACTGGAAAACCAGGCAAACATAATTTTTGCAGTTTGTTAGTTCATGTTGATTAATGTAGTTAACTAATGAAAACTTATTAAGTGTATAAGTGTTTTCAAAATGCATTTAAACATATGTAAACTTAATGAGCTTGTTGAGTATGTCTAAGCACATTTAGTGAATTCGGTCTCCCACTCAGCAAAGTTAATGGAGATGACTGCTAAAATAAATGAGAAAGCGTTCTAATGAGGTCGGACATTGATTCCTGTCATGTGCAATGGCTCTGGTAAATTAAACAGGCCGTCAGTGGCTTTGTTTCTGAATCCTGTCAGTGATAATTGAGAAACAGACTGTTTTGTTTTTTACCACTTCCACGCCATCATGTGCCACTGTCACCCATAACCCCTAATCACTCCAAAATCCTACAGGCCTGCATGTGCATCTGATTAATTACGGTCAAAAACATTTTGCTTTGTTTACACTCAGTGTGCAACGTGTTATATAATTGTGTGGCTTCTTTTCATGACATTATGCAATCATATTGTTAGCGGACCAATGCAAACAGCAGCTTCTAGAAGACATAACTTTAAAATAAACCATAACAATAAGGTCTCATTTGTTAGCTTTATTTAATGCTTTATCTAACGTAAACTAACAATGAGAAAAATAGTTTTTAAAGCATTTATTATTATTACTGGCTAATGCTAGTTAAGGCACGACAGCCCAGGTGAATAAGCAATAAAAATGTAATTAATAGATATCACCATAATCACATTAAGAATTGAAAAGTTTTCTAAATGCTATGTTTAAAATTTGCAAATGAAGCATCATATGCACTAATTTGCATTCATTTCCAGAAAATAAATCCCAACATTGGATGAAGCCAGGTTCAAAATTCTTGTTTAATTTTGTTGACATATTAGAGTTAAATGTTTTTACAGAAGGGATTTTGGATATCTCTTTTTATCACTCCAGAAAGCAGAAAAAACTGTCAACAGACAGAAAAAAATAAAAATTTTACCATGTTTTAAGGAATAAAATGTTATAAATCAGACGAATGATATATGAACAAACCCCTCAGTAAAAACCTTCACAATATAGATAGGAATAAATCTGTAAATTTTGGTGTATGTAAGTGCTGCTGAAGTGGAGAAAAAACTCTTTAAAGATTGGAATTGACAGTCGAAAATAGATAAAATGCAATAAAATAAACACTTAAAAATGATTTTGGATGTTTTGGGCCAAAAGCCCAAAATCTCAAAATTGACCAGCATATGAAAAAACAATGTATTTGTCTGTGATGTCTTGCCTTAATAGAAATACAATTATTTATAGTTTGTTCATGTTAGTTCAAAGTGCATTAACTAATGTTAACACATACAACTTTTAACTCAAAAACATATTAGTAAATGTTAAAATTAACAGTACCTAAAAATAATAAAGACTAGTAAGTTTATTTAGTTAACTAATGAAACCTTAATGTACAGTTTTAACAAATAAACCATGCAGAAATAAACTTTAAGGGATAGATCAAGTATTTTAAGCCAAAATATCAAATGAAGTCTACATTCAATGTACGTTCTTAAAATATTTTCCTTTTGTTTTCCACAGAAGAAAGACAAACCGGATTGGAATGACATGAGGGTGAGTAAATGAGCTTTCATAATTCGACATGTGAATGTAGGTCTGTCTCTCAGTGTCAGACCCTTTTGCGCTCATGAGAGTATGTTTTGTCTTTAAAGATGTAATCCAAAAAAACGTCATGGGACTGAAGAGAGAGTGAGAGCTGAACTAAATGTAAAAAGTGTGTTTGCGGCCCTTGAGGATTTAGACTGAATGCGTTGCATAGAGCATTAGATATCATCCGAGACAGAGAAAGTTACTGGTACTACTTCATGACTTCAGTCTGAAAGTACTGAAAACACACACTAAACCTGCAATATATGATGCCACATTCACACTGCAGTTATCATATGTGATACATCAGGCTTTTACGGCTCATTTAGTATGAAATAGTAATAATATGGAGGAAAAAACAGCTAAATTTTATTCAGAGGCCCAAACTGAGAAAAATATACAATTTACTGTAGATGCTGATATTTATATGGACAAAGAGTGATGGAAAATGAGATCTTTATAACAGTATAGCAGATATTTGCATATAAATATCAATAACGCTTTTTTACTTCCTGTCTCTATGAAGCCCCTCCTTCTGAAAAGCACAATGTGCTCTGATTGGTCGGCTGGAGCAGTGTGTTGGGATTGGTCAAGCGCTTCAAGTGTGTTTGGGAGATGTCCCGCCCCTTACCATAGCCGCCAGTTTCAACACACTACTAACTAACTCAACCAGGCCCGCCCCTTTATTCTGCGTATTAATTATTTAAATGAGGAATATTGTGACGTGTTTGTTCCCTGGAAGAAAACTCAAGACTACAATGGAGGCGTTTCAGGGAGTTCAGAAACAGTGACACTGATGTAGAGAGGAACTCCTGCTGGAGGGACTTTGAAGAGCTTTTTCATGCTCGAACAGAAACATTACACATTAAGTTGAACATGTAAAAAAGCAGAATAGGAACCCCTTTTTTAATTTGTTCACTTCCATACTTAAATGTGGTTTCACTCCCAAAACGTTGCAGTGTGTATGATGAAGCTGCCGTGCGTCCGCTGTCATCATCTATTACTGATGGCAAACTGTCCCTCTCAGCAAAGACTAAAATAAATCTGTCAGTATAAAACCATGTCAAGACTGGCAGACTTCAAATATACAGCAGTACAAGTAATTAAAACAAAATCAGCGATGAATCATAATTTAAGAGTTATTAAGAGAAAGGAAAACAAACATTTGAAGCAGCAGCACAACTGTTTTCAACATTGATAATAGAAATGTTTCTTGAGCAGCAAATCAGCATACAGGATCAGGTGACACTGAAGACTGGAGTAATGATGCTGAAAATTCAGCTTTGATCACAGGGATAAATTACATTTTACCATATATTCACATAGAAAACAGTTACTTCAAATTGTAATATATTTGAACATTTTTACTGTATTTTTGATCAAATACATGCAGCTTGGTGAGCAGAAGAGACTCCTTTCAAAAACATAAAATCTTAATTATTCCAAAATTTTTAACTCTTACTGCATACAAACTATTGTCCTATGACATTTTTAAGAGAAACATCTGAGGCCAGATTAATACTTAATGATATATAATTAAAAAAAACCTCTGGGAACTCGTGTTTAATGCTTAACTAGAAACTTTCATTGTCAAAATTATTTGGCACAGCCTTATAAGAATAAATACACCATAATATTGAATATATGAGACCCATAGGCCTACCTAAAGAAGGCATACATGACCAGCAGGTTCCCGATCACTCCCACAGCCCCGATGATCGCCACGAAAAAAGCCACTATGTAGTGTGCATGATCGGGAACGTCCACCTTCCTGAAGAAGCCACGATCCATGTCCACGGGCCCCTCCATTCCTGTGACGACGAGAGCGCAAACATTACTTAGCACTCCATCAAACCCCATTAAACTCTTAGAGAGTTTATGAAGTACATTCTGACTCATTCTCCAGGAGAACCTCTTCACAGTGACCTCTCTCACAATGTGAAAAACACATTTTTGCTGATGCAAAAGCTCGGTTTAGTGTGGTTATACCAGTGTTTTTTGCTTTGAGCCCTTATCTGTTGCACAAGCGTCCAAGAACTGTGGCGCATGTGATGCGAGAGGCTTAAGGGAAATAAGAACATGCTCTGTTTGTGCTCTTGACCTTCCTGTACTGCGTCGCCAAACAGAGAACTGCCTCAAGCTCCAGAAATATGGACAAAGCAATAACACATGCTTGCAGATGTACTAAAACATACTTCTTCTTTTAAAAACATAGTAAATAACATTGTTCTTCAATCACACGGTGAATGTGATGAAGGGTCGACACACCTTTAGCTTTAGGATGAAGGTTCAACAATACTTTCCTCATTTGATCAGTAGTTACAGCTCACCATGAAATCAATATGGACAATTCAATTAGTTTTTAATGGAATATTGCAGTGTTTATCATAAATTATTTATCGGTGCACATCATTATTGTTTTAAATTCATGTTCCTCATAAATATCTTCTCCTCCCTCTTGCAGCATCTCTTCTCTGATGATGAGGGCGGGGCAACCTGTCACTCACATGAGATCCACCAATAGCAAACCACAACCATCCAATCAAAATCAAGCCCCGCCCTACATTTGTTCTTGTTCCAGAAGTTGTTTCACTCGGATGTACGTCACAATAGGGAAGAAACGACGAGCACAACTTCCTTTTCATGGTAACGCAACTTCCGTTTCATGACGACTTTAATGTGAAAGTTATGAAACAATATTCAGAGTTATAATCTTTAAAACATTTAACCCAACCGCTGGGTTAAAACAACCATTTTGCTGGGTTTGTCCATTTTCAACCCAACTTGGGTTGTTTTTAACCTAGCATTTTTTGGAGTGTAGGTTTACTTTCTGAAAAATATCTAAAAATATCCCAGGCTTTAATGTGAATGCTGTATTCTGTCTCTGGTCTTATTTTTCATCCAAGACACAGATATACACTGTAAAAAATAATTTTTCGAAGTTGTTAAGAAAACGAAGATTACTGGAGTAAGTTTTACAAGAAAATACTATGTTACTTGCCATTTCTTCGTATGTATATGTGAATTTTACTAGAAAGTGTTTCTACACCAATTTTTTTTTTCAGTGTACAGGTTACATTTATTTTTAACTCCCTTTCCCCTAACTTATTTTACTTAATATTATTCATAATAATAATAATTAGTATTATTTATTTAGTTTCCTGATCACAAAATCATTGTATAATGCGACTGCAGTTACTTTATTATCTGTTATATTTAACATTATCTCATATTTCACTCTTAATAGAATATTTATGAACGTATTCTGTCTATCACTTATCACTCATTCCGTGTCTTTAACCACAGATTACAATCACAAGATTCACGCCCGAAAACAAAAGCATCCCTTTAGCTAAAATGAAATCAAATATGAAACTAAAACCGCCAAATCATTTTCTGAGTCATTGAATCATTCAATCAAACGATTCATTCAAAACGGCTGATTCATTCAGGGGCTGCGTTTAACTCTACTTTTAGACATACATTCGGGAGCCATTTTGAAGTGCGTTCGACTTCGTCAAGTGGACAAGGGAAGTTTGATTGGACAGACCCTCGACCGCTCGATTTTGAGCGAGGGAGCGAGTCTACTCAACAAATACACTTAAGGCAGATCCATAGACCACAATGCACCATGATTGTGATGTCACAGCAGATCGCACTTAATTTACCACCACCCCAAACAACTCTAATGTATGATACGGGTGTTATTTTTGACATTTAACCGCATTTAGAAGCTGACTGTTTTTTTTTTTTTAAACACAGTTATAGTTTATTATATTGTTATTTTCGTTTGTGTATTGTTTTTAATATTTTATAATTATATATTAATATATTCATATTTACTATTTGTTTACATTTCATATAAAAAAAATTGTCTTTATGAGTGAGTCGTTGAGTCATTAATTAGACGGATTCGTTCAAAAACATGGATTCAGTCATCAGTTTGTAGACGCGCAATGCAATTTGCAAAAAAGAGCAAAACAGACAATATTCTGATAAGTCGCGTAATATTAACTTCTTGTTTATTGAACTGTTGTATAAAATCACATTTCCATACGTGCTGATATTCGTGAAAACAGCTCATGTGGTTTTGCTTATGAATATTAAAGGATTAGTTCACTTTTTTCCCAAGCTTTATTCGCCCTCAAGCCACCCTAGGTGTATATGACTTTCTTCTTTCTGATGAACACAATCGGAGTTATATTAATAAATATCCTGATGCATCCAAGCTTTATAATGGCAGTGAACAGGACCAACGAGTATGAGCTGAAGAAAGTGAATTCATCCGTCATAAACGTACTCCAAAGGCCTTCTGACGCGAATCGATGCATTTGTGTAAGAAAAATATCCAGACTGCCTTCCATATTCAATATATGAAGAAAGTGTAATGCCTCTCGCAGTTCAAAATGCTTACGGTACGTCCTACGCCTTCCATATTCAACTTACGAAAAAAGCTGACGTCAGTTACGCTTTCTTCCTAAGTTAAATACAGAAGCGGCCTTCTGTATTTGTTGAATATGGAGCCGTGTGGAGTACGTTTATAATGGATAGATGCACTTTCTTGAGCTTCATACTTGTGACCTCTGCTATTATAAAGCTCGGATGCGTCAGAGACATTTTTTGCTCTCTTAACATCTGTGTCCTGCAGTTTTTGAAGATATTGAACATTTCTAACTTTCGCTATATGAACTGAAGCCCTTTCGGGCGGCTGATAAAGCGTCCTGTGGCTCTGAGTATTGATTTATTCCCGCTAACGGCTCCTGTCTGAAGGTGTAGAGAACATGTCCTCTGAAAAACCCTGCGCTCAGGTGGACGTCTCTGCGTCATCTCATCAAACACATTCACGTCAATCAGATCTGAGGGAAGCTAAATATAAGCAGCTGTTGCAAACATATGATCTGAGCATTAGCTTAGCAACATGCTAACATCAAAACCCTATTTATGAAAATAGATAATAGCGAATGTTAAGTTAAGCCCCTATTTCACCATCCATAAAATGTGTTGTGCAGGAAAGCTTTATAATTGTAATAATTTAAATTGGGCACAGACAATGACCCTTACGATTAAAGGAAGTAATTAAGCCCAAGAGAGAGTGATTAAATGACCCATCTGTGTAGGTGCCATAAGAGGATTTATTTTTATTTATTTATTTAATGTTAATGTGATCAAGACCATCAACAGTCATGCAAGTTAAAGGCTCCTGTTCAGTAAAAGCAGCTTCAAGCTGCAGATTCACCGAAAGGCGACGTTCACTTCACTGTAAACGCTTAAGTCGCACTTGAAAATGTCCTTAAATTATTATCAAATCAAAATATCAAAACAAGTGCCAAGTGTCAAAAGTTAAAAAACACTTCATTTAATGCAATGATGTTTTTAAGTCTCAGTCTACATGCAAGTTTTGGGACAGAAATGGGTTGATCACATAAACTCAAAATGCCACAAAGTATCCAAATGGATTAAAGATGCACAGAAAGGTCTGACTGTGTTAAAATACATTTTTTTTTCCATCTCATGACTTTAAAATAGTAAGCCAAAGGCCTCATGCTGACTGGAACAACAACAGACAGATGTCACCAAAACAAAAACAAACACAGACAGAAAATAGTCACAACAAGCTCAAAATGATTTTATTTTTGAATCAGTGATTCAATTAAAATATTATATGGCTATTTTTGTACTTTTTATCTAATCTAAGGCCACATCCACACAAAGCCAGAGCTTTCCCTATCCGATCTTTTTTGTTTTCCTCGTCTCAAGAAATATCTGCGTACACACAAAACCACTCAAAACGATGTAGTATACATGCCAGATCAGTATGTGGCGCTGTAATTCTGCCACAGAGATGCACTAAAAACAGAGAATAAGACTTGCTTATAAGTATACAAACTTTAGTAAAGCTTAGAAATAAAGCGTTATTTTAGTAAAGCTAGTGTTCTGCGGCACGAACACTAGCATGTAGTTCGCTGTTATCGTTGTTGTTGCTGTTATGTGACGTAGCGGTGTCTGATGTCATTGTTTCACAAAATATATGGATTGGCTGTACACATGGAAACGCAAGGGTGTCGTTTTCAGATTTATCCACTCTCGGATCCGGTTTCAAAAAATAGCGGTTTCAGGATACAAAGGGTTTGCGTATACAGCTAAACGCGTCTCCATGTGGACGGGCTATAAAAGTGGTATTTTCCCAGCTAACAGGGAACTTTCTCAGAACGTTCCGGCAAGGTTCTCTTAACGTTCTTCCAGTAACATTAATAGAATGTTAGTTGAATGCTGTCTGGTCTTTCATAACGTTCTCAAAACGTTAGCATAACATTTTTATTTACACACTCGGATGTTTGTCTAACATTTTTTTTAAACGCTGTTACTTGTTTCAGAACATTCCCTGTCTCTATCGTCTTCTTACAAAACATTTTAAAAACTGGATGTTTTAAACCTTCAGGAACATTGACTTAACTTAACGGGAACGTTAGCAAAATGTTCCTGTAACATCTTTTTGTTAGCTGGGTTCAGTGTTATTTTTTAGTATCGCTGAGAATATACTATTATAGTTTTTATTAATATTTTGAATTCGATGTTTATAATTTTAATGTCAACGTTTTTTTTTTTTTCATTTTTATATATATTTTTTTAAATAGGTCTATATAGTTTTTATGCATTTTTATTTCAGTTTACGTTCAGTTATTTTAGTACATCAAATTAAACTAAATGAAAATAAGACATTTTCTAGCTGAAAAAGTTTATATTATATATATTTTTTTAGTTTAAGTTTTATTTTCAGTTTAAGCTTATTTTATTTCAGTAAAGAAAATGTTTTATATATAGTTTTAGTTTCAGTTATAATATTAACCCTGGCTGGGTTGTGGACAAAATAATATTTTAACACATAAAATATTGAATAAAAAATATTATACACAAATTGTTCCTAATTCAACAGAACAAACACAGACATAACATAATCACAACAAGCTCACAAATAAAATACAAAAATACTATTTTTGTACTTTATATCTAATATAAAGTGGTATTTGGCAAAATAATGTTTTAACAAATAAAATGGTCAATAAAATCTACAGAATTCAACAGAATAAATGTAGAGTAAACAAACCCAGGCAGAAAATAATCACAACAAGCTCACAATGATTTCTTTTCTGGTCTAAAATGGACTATTTTTGTACTTTATAGTTTTGTTTTTGGTGACCAAAATAATGTTTTAACACATAAAATGTTGAATAAAAAATATCATCAGAAATTGTTCCTTATGCAATAGAATAAGTGTGAAGTGAACAAACACAGACATACAATAAACACAAGCTCACAATGATTTAATTCCTGACATTTTCAATTGAAATTGTACTAAATGATGACTAAAATCACTAAATGGCTCATTTTGTACTTTACGTCTAATATAAAGACCAAAATATATTTTAACAAATAAAATCTGCAGAACTTTTTTCTACAGTTCAGCAGAATAAATGTGAAGAGTTTACCTGCTGTGCTGCGTCTCTCTCTCTCTCTCTGAGCCTGCGGTGTTTGCAGTGAAATCTGTTGACATGAGCGCAGCGGCGTTTATCAGTGTATTTAAGGCTGGTTTTAAATGTGAGCAGCTCCGGCTGTGCTTTAATCCAGCAGTGAGGTGGAGCTTCACTTACTACTGGACTTACAGTCAGCATCAGCACACTGACATGCAGATCGACTCTACCAGCGGCTGCAGACTGATGCACACGCTCAATTGATTTTCCATACACTACTGTCACTTTCAATTGCACACAGCTTGTTCATCTGGTCTGATAAGATGACTATAATGGCGGTGCCATGCATGTTTAATGCAGATGTCAATGAAGGAGTGATATATACATATATACAGAGTGCACATGCAAATCCGACCGTAAACCTCTTATTCACCAAAGCTACACAACATTTTCAGAGAGCTCGCGGTATTATGCAAGAAATTATACGGTCTGACAAACATTGGGATGTTACAGAGAAACAGAGAAAGTTCTCCAGCTGCTACTGTAACATGCACTTCATCACATGCAAAACAACATCATTTGGAAAAATTGCGACACAGTTTGTTAACATTAGTTACTAACAATGAACAATACTTCTACAGCATTTATTAATCTTAGTTAATGTTAATTTTACTAATGCATTTTTTAGGTGTGTATTGTGAACTAACATGAACATTTTTATTAACTAACATTAGAGGGGACCTATTATGCCCCCTTTTCACAAGATGTAATACAGTATAAGTCTCTGGTGTCTGTGAAGTTTCAGCTCAAAATACCCCACAGATTATTTATTATAGCTTGTCAAATTTGCCCCTATTTGGGAGTGAGCAAAAACACGTCGTTTTTGTGTGTGTCCCTTTAAATGCAAATGAGCTGCTGCTCCCGGCCCTCTTTCCAGAAGAGGGCGGAGCTTTAACAGCTCACACTTCGGTTGCTTAACAACAACAACAAAGCTGGACAATCTCACGCAGCCAAAATGAGGATTGTGTTCAGCCTTACATTGTTCAAACACTGATGGAGAGACTCCAGTTACAACTTTTAGGATGTTTCTGAATGGTTAGTGGATAAATTTATGTAGTTGCTGTGGAGTTGATTCAACTCATCCACTAGCATGTGCCGTCATGTTAATCTTTTGTGAAATCCAGAGTTTGTGAAGCAGTCCGGTGTAAAATGACGGCATGACAACAACACTACTACAACAACTCTTCCTCTTCTCTAAAGCAGCCCAACATGGCCACACCCCCTTTGTTGTGTGTTCTCGAGGGGGGGGGTTATGTAAATTTTAGGGTTTGTGATGTCACCACCCCGGGAAGAAGCTCGTTGTAGTCCCTACCAGCCATTTGTTGTAGTCCTTAAAAAGCGATTTCTGTACAAGAAAATATCTCTTTGCATTGAACTTTGAGCGTCGTAACGTACAACACAATAAATGTCGTTATTTCCATAAAGAGATGCTTCAGTTTTTTGGCCGGGCAGTGTATATTGCTCATTGTTAGTTCATATTAGTTTAGAAAGGACCTATTATGCTTTTTTATTTCTGAAACTGGCGGTTATGGTAAGGGGTGGGACATTTCCCAAACACCAATCACAACACACTGCTCCAGCCGACCAATCAGAGCACATTGTGCTTTTCAGAAGGAGGGGCTTCATGGAGGCAGGAAGTAAACAGAGCGTTACTGACAGACTGGGAAGAGAGGAGCTGCAACAATGGAGAATAATGAACAATAAGGCATGAAAACCTGTTCTAGTAGAGCCCAAAAACAACATCAAGACTTTGTAAATGGGCATAATATGACCTCTGTTAACAAATGAGACCTTGTTCTAAAGTTTTACCGGGAAAAACTGAATCATTTTCTTTGTAGAGAAACTTTAGTTTACAACTACAATTCCTAGATAATCTCAGTAAATAGAGCTCAAAGTCTTTTAGCACATATAAGAGTCATAAGGGAGTCCCATCGGTAAACTCTCGCCGGGCCAGAAGAAAAAAACTGGACAGCAAACGCTGCATGTTGGGAGCTTCAAGCTTTTAAAATAAGCATCCATGTGTGAAGCGACTCCTCAGAGACAAACACAGATAAAAGCTTACCGACACCGATCGGATCACACTTCAGAGTCAAACACTACCTGCTGCTCATTCACCCTTCATTTCAGCCAACTAATGTAGCAAAGCGGTGGAGTCTGACGTGTGCCTGAAAGCACGAGGAAATGCTAAAATATCACCGGCACACTTTAACTTGAATGAATCAAACCATTTGTCACATTTCTAAAGAATAACAGCATCCAACAACAGCACTACACCACTGTGCGTTCAACAAAATCAGTCGCTAAAGCGTGCTGCTCGCTTACAGACGCAATATGATTATGTGAAGCTATTTGTGCATTTTGAAAGAGAGAATGACTGTGTGGATTCATTTTCTCATTCAGCCCACAAGCTATAGTGAATAAATGTTTGCGGGAATTTCCCGCATTATAAGTGCAAAACTTAAAAACATCCCGCGCCGATATTCGAGCATACTTGCGTTGATGAGATTAACCCCTTAGGTATGGAAATTTGGTAGCGAAGGACAAGACATTTTTTGATACTCAATGGTATCGGTGCCTAAAAAGTATCAAACTCGATACCCATTCTCTAATTATAGCTACACTTTGGGATTTGATCATGTAAATAAATCTATATTTCATCAGAATCATTCTCAGTGGGCCACTCCTGATAAACATTTTACAGTTTATGGCCATTATTAAAGGAAATATTCAAGATTTTAGCCCAGAAGTCATTTTTTGTTTCAGACTTGCAGCTCTATTATGCAACAGAAATCATGTATAATTTGATACAAACAATTTAAAGTGATTTTAAAGGGATACTTCACTGGCAAAATGGGCTTTCAATAAAACTTGGCTGCCTATACGGTAGAAAGGCGAAAACATTTTTTGAATACCTGACTAGAGAAAACTTTTGCCAAATGGCTAGGACAACTCCAACGCTTCAACAAGTCCAAGGTCACAAATACCGCCTTGCTTTAGTAGGAAATACTTCTTCGCAAACTTTTAGTCATATTGGTGTCGACTTGTATTGAATTCAAAGAGTAATTGTTTAGCGGGAGTTTCCAGTGAAGGATCCAGTGTGTTGTAGGGAGTGGCTAAAGGCTGAAAAGATATGGAGAATATACGTAAATATGGAGAGATTGCCTCAATAGTCAACATTTCAAACTGGATGACCATGAACACAGTGTTTTAGGCCAAACGGAGGGGGAAAAATGGAAAGAATCTGCCACTCTGTCAGTTCCACCCGAAGCAAAATGCCGTCGTGTACAGGTAATAAAGCTGTTGCCACAGTGTTCAGTTTTTACCATAATGCGACATAGTTTTCAGTTACAAACCTATCCTTACAAATACTGCTCTGTTCATAATTGTCCGTGGTCGGGGATACAAAAATGCGGAAGTATAATCTGTAGTTTTCATGAAAGCCCCGGAGCTGTCAAAAGTCTTTTGCTGACAAATGTACGTGAATTTCTCAGTCCAGGTAATGAGTAAACATTGTTCATTTACATATACTAGCAGCATTGTAACAATAAAATTGTTACATTGAACACGGATGAGGAGTGATTAAGCTGAAGTTAAAAAAATACATTAATGTGTCTGCATTCATCTGTGTCAGTCACTTAAACAACATGACTTGACTTGTAGTTTAACATATTAATATTAATCTGCTCAGATGTTCTGAGAACACATCATATTCCAGCATGTTTCCCTCTTTCAGCCTTTTCAAAAACTCAATGCATTTTATCATGAAACAAAATTGCAAAGAAATACTGCACAATTATGACTGTAAACGTTCATTATCCTGATCCAATTAACATAAAGGCTCCATATCTCTTTCCCCGCTATTGACAATTTTCCGGCAATGCATGCACTGCAAAATTTCCAGTGCAAATATCTAAAAAATTATTAAATCAAGAAGCATTTTGTAGACAAGTAAAAATGATTGTCTTGTTTTCAGATCAAAATTAAGTGAGTTTTTCCTTAAAACAAGCAAAATAATCTTGAATATTTTTTCTGACAACAAGACAATCATTTTTACTTGTCTAAAAAAATGCTTCTTGTTTTAAGAATTTTTAAATATCTGGACTGGAAACAAGACAAAAAAAGCATTTTTATTATTTTTTTTTTGCAGTGTGTTTTCACTGTTGTACGGTAGGGGTCACTATTACGCATCTTCTGAAACAGTACAGACTCACCAGATCAGAATACAAGAGAAGAAGAAGCAGAAACAAACGATTGCTGATGCACATGTAAAATAAGCGATCATCAAACACTAAACAGCATATAAATCGAGACTGTCTAACATCACAAAATGAAATGTTGAACCCATGAAGAGGAAACATCTGTGAAGCTTTGGGGGTGTTGATGGACTTGATCTACTCCATCTGTGTTTTGATCATCGCTCTGAACAAAGATCCAACCAAGTCTAAAAACATGATTTTGTTCAAAATGATGCTTTTTAAATTTAACCTTCCCACATTCAGATAAAAAAAGAATGCATAAAACATTTTGTTGTTGTTTACAAGCAGAGGTTATGTTCTTTTCTTTTTATATATTGCATGTTCAGATACAACAAAATCTTTGTGAAAATGATCAAAAATGCTATTTAAAAAAATAAAATGCTGGTGGAGAAAGAGTTAAAATAAAAGGAATTGTTCTATTCTACAAAAAGGTTCTTTAGATTGGTTTAAATGGTTCTCCTATGACATCACTGCGAGAAAACACTTTTACTGATCAAAACAATCACATTATCAGAGCAATAGAACAGTGATATCTAAAACTTAATAAGTGGTGCATGCAAACTAACCTCTCAATAATAAGTTGTTGTCGGTTTAGATGGACTAAAATACATCCAGAGATGTTCAGACGTCAAAGGAGGAGAGTGTTTGTGTCGTCTGCTGCGAGCACTGACTGATAAATCCACACTGGTCCGTGTCTCAAAGAGCCGCTTTCCATCTGACTCCCTCTCACGACAAAGAAATGTGACGCTAGATTGCAAAGGGAAGCATTACTTTACATTACTTTTCTGCCACCCACAACATCCTTGTAAATGCAGAGCACTGCAAACCACTTGTGGTTTTACACAAACTAACTCGCATCTATCGTTCTTCGAAAAAATGGTTCAATTTTAAAGAATGCAAAAAAAGGTTCTATATAAGTCTTAATAATTGCTTAATATTTTCGTGTTTAATGGGTTATTTCTAGTGATAAAGCATACTTACGAGCTGCCTAATTCATCAAATTATTTAAAATAAAAAAAAATAAATAATTGACTAAATCCATAAAATGATTCTATATATGATGGAACCGTTTAACGTTTTATATAGAACCTTTTCTTCTAAAAGTGAACAGTTTTCATTAACTGGTAGTTGATCATAAGTTATACAGTATATGTTCACTCATAAATGCAATTATCATTGATATGGCAGACTCATATCATGTCTAATCACTAGAGATGGTCTTTTGATCTTCATCTGAGCGTACAATAGAAAAGCAATGAGTTGTTTAGAGAAACAGCATGTTGCTGTTTTCCATTAATCTATATGTGCCGATGACTTCTCTAAGTAAATGGAGGATGATTACTGAACCAGAAGCTCATGATGAATGTTGCAACGTCCTGAGTGATTGCATTGATTCTTAAGTTTACTGTGTACCTAAAATATCCTAATGATCAATCGTAGAGTACTTGTCTACTCAGTACAGCCGTGGATGACAAACTATAGCAGCACTTCAATACTTAAATTCAGCAAGGACGCATTAAATTGAGCGCACATCGATTTTACGATCGTAGCACATGCTACTTGTCCTTCCCTGAGGGCGGATCACGGCAAAACAAGTCACTAGTGCCAGAAAACACGGCGGCGCTTTGAGTAGCTTAGTGTAAAATAGACCTTCACTGCTGCCGTCTTGTTCTTCAACTGTTTATTTGAATGCTGACATTTTTATACAGACAACCAGAGAGATGCAGCTTCTGTGAGGGGAAAGAGAAACACGGGAGATCGATGGGGTCAGTAACGAACAGCGCAACGGCTTTAATTAACTTCACAAATCTGTCATTGACAGCTGCAGCAAAAGCCTTCAGGATCTCAAACACGCGATATCACCACACGCCAACCCATTGGGCTGCGATTAAAACATTAGTGAACGATAGACGTTAGATCTTGGCTATACAGGGACAGAATGACGTAGTAAGACTCATGTTACTATGAATGGGAGAAAGTGCAATGGGCAATATGGTGGAATAAGTCCCGCCTTCTGAATAAAAGAGCCAATCGCTGATTGGTAAACTAATCACAATTAAGCGCCATTGATATAAGCATAAGAAACTACATGTATAGGACAATTTGTGTCAGATTTTGTTGTTGATTTGAAATATGTTATTTAAAGGGGACCTATTTTCCCCCTTTTACACGTCTTTAGGTGTCCCCTGAATGTGTCTGTAAGTTTCAGCTCAAAATACCCCACAGATCATCATTTTTGAGTGTAAGGAAAAACATGCTGTTTTCGTGCATGCAAAGATACACGCTTTCCAAAAGAGGGCGGAGCTTGTGCCTCGGATACTCTGCCAAAAACTAATAAACGAATAGAAGTGTGAGTTCTTCGTCATCATTAGAGTTAATTATCTGCATGTGTTTTAAAGACATATCAGACATATATATTGTTTTTTGAGCGCACACATCCAAAGATTGCGCACAGAACGCTGGCTGTCAGACTGTGAGTATTAAACTAAGTTCTCTTTCACGTGTTAAACTGTCAAATACACACAGGGTTATGTCAAAAACACACAAAGTTCACATAAACCCAGTTGGTTATGTCTGTGAACGTAAACAGCAGGGAAAGAAAGCGGAATGGACAGCTCATTTAGGGCGGGGTCTATGCTAATAGGGCAGATTCCGTCGCCGGTTGTGGGTGTAGCTTAAGCAATGTGACGTCACATATGCTAGAATCTGCAAACGGCTTATTCTGAGACACTACTAATGATTTATGGGGATTAAAACCATTACCATTATAGGGTGGTTATGCACACACTCCCGACACACAAGTGAATTTTACATAATAGGTCTCCTTTAAGTTCGACAAGCAGTTTTTGAGATTTCAGAATTCAAATAGATTTTTCTTGGATGCAAATGAAAATGTTACTTAAGTTTGCATTCAGAGTGCCACAGTTTTTATAGCTTTTTAACCGCAGCACAACTTTTATTCACGATCACAGTAAACAATTAGTCATGATCCTTTCAACAGCATGTTTACATGCTAATTCATTTGAATATGAGACATCCCATACAAGACTAAACGAGATGTTACCTTATTACATCATTACCTTATTAATATTAATTAGACCTTCATTAGCTAAGAAGTGGACGTTAACGTAAACTGATGGGTCAGCTACGAACACTTTATCAGTAATGAATGTGAACAAAATATTCTTGATCGATAGGTTGTTTGCACATGACGTCATTGCTGCACGCGAAATGCGGCTGGAGGGCAAGGAGTGATTTTTCTATGCTATCACAAACTCAAAATTTCTATGTTTTGCGTCGTTTATGGTCGCTCAGATCCATAAAAACGAGAAACCACAAAAAGCTTTTATCGTTTATGTAACATATATCGTTTTATAGCGTTTTGCGTCAGCCCTATTTTATCTAGGGCTGGGTATTGACACAATTTTCACGATTCGATTTCTCTTCACATGCTTACGATTTGATTCGATATCGATTATTCGTGGATGTAGTATATCAGTTACAGTGCATGGCAAATTTTCTAGAGGAAAAAAAATGCTGTAAACTACACATGAGAGTACTACTTTACTATAATAATGAAGGTTAAAATTAACTTATTTATATACAAACACTTAAATTACACTCAATTATATTAAAATAAAGTTTAGAATTACATAATCATACTCCAATTCGTGTTTTTTTTTTAATATAAACATTTAATTTATATTAATGATAATGATTTGTTCAAACATGCATTAAATATTGAAGAACGTTAATGAATATGTAACGGTGCATATCTATATTTATCAGAATGCTGCTTTCTACGGTTCATTTTTCTACACAGTTCATTCACAGTCACTGAATATGTTTTTCTGAGGTAAATGTGATTTTACGTGAGGTTACGTGACATTGTTTTAAGTCTTTCCGAGGTTGAAACACTGAGCTGTTACACGAGATTTCGGTAAGTTGTACTGTATATTTTAACATACCTTCAGATGTTTATTTCGCGCTGTAAGTGGTATTAAAGCGGAGGAGAGGATGCTGCCGCTTCTCTTTAATTGAGGCGCTAAAGCGATCTGTCACGCTACGTTAAACAGCGCCAAAACGGTATTTATTTTTTGGACGTCATTTGAAATCTGAGAATATTGCGATTTATTGGATGGGAGGAGCGCTACATGTTCTGTTCATTCATCAACTGAAAACAGACTAGACTAATCGATTCTTAATCGATATCGGATCGCAAAAATGAGAATCGATTAAAATCGAGAAATCAATATTTTTTACACAGCACTAATTTTATCCCATTGCATGATCATTTGGTGTTTGTAGAATTACGTTCACAATGTTGACCTGGTTACCGTTAAAACAGTGTCACGCGCAGCTGCTTCAGCCATCATATGGTAGAAAATGTCCAAATAAAAAAAAATTGTTCAACAAGCTAACAGAAGTCGATCCATTTCCTTAAATGTAACTGCAGTTTTCTTTGTAAATATTCACTTTCCCATATGACCACGGAGGAGAATCGGAGGGGCATTCAGCGGACAGACACCCTATGAAAGACACCGACACACTGTATTTTTATTTTTTGTGTGTGTTTAGTTCAACAAATGACAATCAAAATCAAACCCATAGAAGCTGCGTGGCTGCGTGCAAGTTATACTCATTCACAAGCCGAGTGAGAGTCATACTCGCAAATGTAATATTGATTATTAAACCAAACAAAATACAACACTTTCAAAAACACTCTGCTATGTGATTATTTTATTGAGTGATAGGCAGTGGGTTCAATTAGATTTGCTATACGGCGTCTTCCCGTCACCTCCTCAGCCTGCTTCCCTTAGTGTGTTTTTACACAGTTTTTTCCCTGAACGATGATGTGAGCAATTCTCGATTCAGCATAAATGATGGCCTACATTTTTCACAATCACAACAGAAAATCAAAATACTGCCCTAACGTCACTAGCAGAAAGACGATATAAACAAACCCAGAACTGAACGCGGCGTGACGGCAGCTTCACATTCTCTATATCCTCCTCGACGGCAGTCAAGTCTTTCAATTCAGTAGAAAACTCGCTCCTCTTCATAACATAAGGTTCACGTCAAACATATGTTGTGATTTTCTGTTTATACCTTTCTAAACCAGCACAGTACAGACTTTTCCCCATCTCTTCCATTCTAATTTTCACTGCTTGCCCTCCACATTAATTGCCCTCCACATTAATTTCGCGCGTCATCAGAACCACGTGATTGCAAACAACCTATTGGAGTGTCTTTATCGATCAGCAACACAGAGGAATGATATAATTGAAATAAATTTCAGAATTATTTTTTCTGCCAATCAGAATCTATCCACTTTAAAGTCACCATGAAATTAAAATGGGCAATTCTTATTTTTTATGGAATATTGCAGTTTAATCGAAATTATTTATCAGTGCGCATCGTTATTTTGTTCAATTCATGTGCCTCGTAATCTTTAATCAAGCAGCAGCATCTCTTCTCTTCTCTGATGACGAGGGCGGGGCAACCTGTCACTCACATGAGATCCACCAATAGCAAACCACAACCATCCAATCAATTCCCTACGGGCAAAATCAAGCCCCGCCCTACATTTGTTCTTGTTTGCGAAGCCGTTTCACTCGGATATACTGCACAATAGGGAAGAAAAGACTAGCGCAACTTCCCGATTTTAAAGTACTTTTAGCATGGTAACGCAATGTCCAATTTCAAAAAGGTTTTTGGAGGATGAATTTCGAGTGTTTAAGCTTTCGAATGCTAATTTAGGATGATTTAGGGAAAAAAAGAGACCCAAAGACAGTTGACGGGTTAATGGTGGTTGTATCCAAAAGGGTCACAGAGCGTCAGTCGTCCCTGCGGCATCGTTCACCAGTCTACACTCATAATCACACACTTCTTAACGGCTCCTAATTAAGTCCCAAATCGTTCTCGGGCACAGATAGGCCATCAGTGTGTTTGCACAGGCCCGATTCAGGCTCTGCTGACAGATAGCCTGGAGACGGATGTGACAAGCTGGCATTTCTCTGTCACTTCACCCTGAGACACCACACAAGATTAAAATGTGTCAAGAAAGTCTTATATAATGTAAAAAAAAAAAGAGATAAACATTGACATCTAAAAGTCCTAAAACACAGTTTTGATCAGTGTTTTAGCACATAGTTAGCCATATTTGTACTTTTCTCTTTGTTTTGTTTACTTTTGTTATGGTTCATGCTGCCGTTTTGCCCAGGCGCCTCTTGAAAAAAGAGATTTAATTATCTGACACACATTTTTATTACTTTGTCTATTAATTAATTTACAAAACCATTACATAATGCATTGCATATGCAGGGATTTAATATACCTGTATGATGAACATGTCAAAAACAGAGATGCTATTTCTGGATGGTACGTGCATTTCATTTTAAAAGACTTTTACGCTAACCGAGTTCACATTTATTTGATCAAAAATACAGTAAAAATGGTGAAATATTATTAAAATATAAAATAGCTGTTTTCTATGTGAATATATTGTAAACTGTAATTTATTCCTGTGAATTTTCAGCATCATTACTCCAGTCTTTAGTGTCGCATGATCCTTCAGAAATCATTTTAATATGATGATTTGTTGCTCAAGAAACATTTCTGATTAGTTATAACCAAGTGCAAAAGAATTTGCAGTACCAGTCACAGCCACTAGATGGTAATGCTTGCAAAATAATTGAATCAATCAACTAAAATACTACAGTAAACTACAGACTAGACAGGACTGACAGACTGATCTCAGCAGTATGTGAATTTTCTGTATGAAGTGCTTTATATATCATGTATCTCCAGTCCAGTATGTAGTGGGCAGTACGCTAGTTCATTCCTCTGAATGGCAGTAACTTGAGTCATTGAGCCTGCAGAGGTGAGAGGTCAGAGGTCACAGCATGCACATGACTCACCTACATCAGCACCGCTGAGGGCTCGAACCCGGGGCCACGGCCGCATGTCAATCATCTGCCCACTGACTGACACACTCGTAAATTGTGGAAACCGTGGTTAATCCTGTTGCCTTAACCAGCCAGTCACGAGTCATCTTAGTGTACAAATCCTGAGGGTTCACAGAGAAAAAACAAAATGTCAAAAACCCTGGCTATGTCCCAATACTACTTAGTACACTGTTACAAAAACCACGGATTGACATAAAAAGCACGAGTCAAACTGCCCAACTACATGAAAACACCGATCACAATAATGGCGAACATTTTAAATAAAACATCAACATCTAAACCTCTGTTAATTCTCAAAAAGAAGTCTAGAAGAATGACAGAAAAAAAGTCAGTCTGGTTAATAATCAAGAGAGATTTAATGTCTTTTCCATTTATTTCATATAAGGCGGTGGCTGAAGTCAGTTTCTCTTTCCTTCAGTAATTCTGCTTGTTATAATCAGGCGTCTTCAATGTTGGCAATAAAAATAAATTCATCCTTGACGTCTGTCTCTTTAGATATTTTTGTTCAAATTTGACGTAAATTTTACTCGTTGACTTTTAGGGAATTAATTTGAATAATTCTTATATGTTGAATTTAATTAATGACATTGCTTGTATTCTGTTGCCACAATTTTATTGAGTAGATATAGCGCATTACTTTTTACAGTGAAATAGTTTAACAATTTTCTATGTATATTTAATATTGTATAATTATTACAATGTATAATTTGACAAAATGTGCAGAACACAAGCAAATCACCGCAATGCAAAAGATTTACTTGCATAATAATATTAATAATAATATTCATTATATACACAGTATATATATACAATAAATATATATATATATATAACAAATATGACCCGCAATGCAAACGTTTTATATATATATATATATATATATATATATATATGTTACTACTTGTTTTAGAATGTTCATTCAAAAGTAACATTCTTATAAAGTTTGTAAAATGTTCGAACGAAATGTTTCCTCAAAGTTAACATTTTTTTAAAACGTTCAGAAGCTGGAGGGAACATAACGTTTTGACAACTTAATGGGAAAGTTAACAAAATATTCTTAGGACATATGTTTGTTAGCTGGGTCTGAGTCTTTCTGTTGATAACTGCAGTAGAAGACACTCTTACACTTAAATGTGCCGCACTACAGACGGACCATCTGTGTTTATCTTTTCTAATGCCTGAGCTCATGTTTTACACACGTCATTAGAAATGCAGTCCAAATACCTATTTATCCTGAACTAATTACTGTAAAGTAGTGAACCCGAACAGAACAAAGACTACTCAAAATATGTTTCAGGAAAAAAGAACAAATGCTGCCGGAGAGAAACCTGATATTGAGGCCAAAGAGAAATCTATTTTAGGAATTAAATAAGCAACAAAATAAATGCAGATGTCACAAAAACACATGTGCCAGATTCATAATAATGTTCCCATGTGTAAATGCAAGCATAACAAAGGAGAGCATTCAAATATTATTATTATTATTAGATTTTAAAAGACACAGGATTAGTTTAATTGTCACATTCTGAACTGTTTACAATTATAACTGTGCAACCCGTACAGCAAAGTCATGTGTTTAGATACAGACAATGGTATCCCCAGAATGTGTCTGTGAAGTTTCAGCTCAAAATACCCCACAGATCATTTATTATAGCTTGTCAAATTTGCCCGTATTTGGATGTGAGCAAAAACACGCCGTTTTTGTGTGTGTCCCTTTAAATGCAAATGAGCTGCTGCTCCCGGCCCCCTTTCCAGAAGAGGGCGGAGCTCAACAAGTTGCTCAACAACAAAGCTGGAGAATCTCACGCAGCCAAAATGAGGATTGTGTTCAGCCTTACATTGTTCAAACCGGAGTCGACACTGATGGAGAGACTCAGGAAGAACTTTTAGACGTTTCTGAATGGTTAGTGGATAAATTTATGTAGTTGATTCAACTCATCGACTAGCATGTGCCGTCATGTTAATTTTTTTTCGTTGAATTGACCCTAGTTTGTGAAGCAGTCCGGCGTAAAATGATGGCATGACAACAACACTGTACTACAACAACTCTTCCTCTTCTCTAAAGCAGCCCAACATGGCCACACCCCCTTTGTTGTGTGTTCTCAGGGGCGGGGTTTATGTAAATTTTAGAGTTAGTGATGTCACCAACCCGGGAAGAAGCTCGTTGTAGTCCCTACCAGCCTTTTGTTGTAGTCCTTAAAAAGCGATTTCTGTAAAAGAAAATATCTCCCTTTGCATTAAACTTTGAGCGTCGTAACTTTGCAGATGTTGTTTACATTACACACTAACTAACGTTAAAAAAGTGAAATCGTAATCAACCACCCCTTTAAATTTAAGGCAGCCAGGATTGTGGCTGTGTTACAAAACCTAGTGAGCTCCCTACATAGGCAACATCACATGCACACTTAGCAGAAAAGACAATCCCAAAATGCATTATGACAAGCTCTGTGAAATACTTAAGTACCTATATATATATAACTAGTCTGCGTTAATGCATGCAAAAAAAATTTTTTTTTGTCTAAAGTGGTAAAAGTATTCAACGCAATTAACACAGCATCTGTTTTTCCCATCATAATTTGGCTAGAGTTACATTATGATCACGCTCTTATTTCACACAAATGCTTTTAAACCATTCCTAAGCACCACAAGACAAACAAGAATGTGCTGTCTGTGATACTGAAGGCCAAAAGGTTCAAAAACACGTGAATTTTAACATGTCGACAACACGTAAAATACGTGTATTTCATGCGTTAAATACACCGTGTTTGTGCATGAAAAATCAGCGCGTTAAATACACGTATTCAACACATATCTTACATGTTGCTGACGTTTTTGAACCTTTTGGCTTTCCATTCTGTGACACACACACGACGCATGTGCACAGAAAGATGTGCGCCAGAATGCCAAAATGTCCGTTTCGTCAAGTATCCTCATAAATGAGTTAAGTAATGTCTTAAAAGACATTAAAGAGTTGCGAGAAAATGAGATGTGCGTCATGTTCGGCAGCGGCAGCTCTTAAAGTTAATAAACCAGTTGCTGTGTCTGTCATTAATGTTAATCAAAGCGCAAAGGTAACAGAGAAAATTGAATATGTAAAAATATATATATTTTACAGTGTACGAAGTTTGTCTTTGCAACAACATTGAGACTGAAAAGTGCATTTAAATTCATAGTCAATATCAAGTTAAACATACATTGAAATAACGACATAGGGAAGCAACTAGGGGTGTAAATCGGACGTTTCGATGCGATACGATCTGATATCGATTCTCTTTATTAGCCCTTGATATAATATGTGCTGATCCCTCAAAGTATTCTGTGAAACAATTATGATTAATACGATATTTTACTCACCCAGTACATTTTTATTAACTCACAAATGCAACCAGAAATATTTAACTTGAAGATTTAATTGCACATCCTTTATCTCAGTTGAGACAAAAAAAAAAAAAAATACACTTTAGTTTTTTAAATAAATCATTCCATTGATATTGTTAGCCATTTGATGGATGTTTTGTTACACCCCTAGTTAGAACAGCTGTATTGAATCCACAATGGAGTGTAAACAGAGACATCTAGTGGCTGTCAGACATCGGCGCTGCCGCTCAAGGCTGTTGTTATTGTCGAGGCTCTTCTCTGAGCTCTTCACAGCAGCAGAATTGGAGATGACAGTCTCAAATTGCACACACGGCCTCCACTATTTAAACTATATGAATGACATATTTAAGATCCTGAACCTTTGTACTCTGAGCTCGGGGCGACTCGAACACATTCCACGACTCTTACCCAAACATCAACCCTAGACGTGAACCGCCGTGAACCCTGACTTTACCATGAACCCAGAGGTCACGGGCAATGTTTCCATTTCATCAAAACCTAAAACACACACACACTATGACAGAGAATTCCCAATGCCGGTTACACCTGAAGTAAAAGTCTGTAGTAAGATAAATAAATTAACAATAGACAAAGATACATTTAATCTGTTACAGATGAACAGATGATCAACAACAGATTATTTTGATTACAGGTGGACCACCATAAGAATGTGTCTGTGTTTTAAAACCTAGTGAGCTCCCTACATAGGCAGCATTGTAAGGTGTCATAAATGACACAAAGACTGTTCCAAAATCATATATTTATGCTGCCATATCACATGCGTACTTAAGACAGTCTTAAAATGCATTGTGACAAGCTGTGAAAAATACTTAATTAAATTAAAATTAATAAAAAGCAAGAAAAAAAAATATATATATACACATTAGTATATTGAATTTACATATTTTATATTTAATATATAATACAATATAAATGGTTTTTCAAAGTTGTAAATAAAACAGATGGTTTGGGACAGAGCCATAAACAGGAAAACTAGTGATGGATTTCCTTCAACTGTTTCTCACTGCCCTCATGTGGACATACAGAAACAACGCGGCTAATAAGTGCGTGGAGGAACAGCATGTGTTGGTGGTCTGAAGTAATTCAGCACAGCTGTGAAAAACACTGAGGGGTGTGTGTGTGCGTGTGTGTGTCTGTGCGTACCTCGGATTAACACAGCTTGGCATCTCCACCTGGAACGGGTCTTGTTTACTTCCCCGTTAAACATTACAGCCGACCATCACTGAAACGGACACACAAATAAATTTTATGCATCGGCCGCAGAACCCTATTAAAGCGCTGTTGAAAAGACGTTGTATATATTTTACCGCAGACATTTTGCTTGGAGTTGTTTCTCTCATCATAAAAAGTATAAATATAAATATTCATGATGGAAAATAATGCTGGAGCATCTGATACATGTGGTGTAATAACTTGTTAGCATTGGGCATCTTTCTGTAACATTTGTAATTTATTAAAAAATGCAACACTGGATAACGATTTAACATTTTCCATTTATGCATTTGGGACCAGTTCACACAGAATGCGTGTTTGCTGTTAAAAACGAAGGAATAAAATGCTGTGTCATGCGCGAGACACCAAACACGTCTGTCTAGTGCATGTTTACATTGAAAAACAATGGAAACGCATTCTGTGTGAATGACCCCTTGAATATTGCATTCAAGGTACTTCAACATTTGATCAGTTCATGCATTCATGCAGCTTCATTGCATTATTTTTTAATAAAATATGAATGTTACTGTACTGTCTGAGCATGTATTCTATGAAAAAATTTATGTTTTCAAACAAGTTTCTACACCAAATCCTTAAACATCTCCAGTTGTTAACATGTTAACAGCACTTTAAGGATTTATGAAAAGACGAATCAAAATCAGTATTTTTTGCAATCAACATTACGCCACAATGCAGTGATTATTATAACATCAACTGCTATTGTTTGTTTTAACCCAGCCATTGTTTTTTTTTTTTTAAACCCACCGATTGGGTTGTTTTAACCCAGCGAATGGTTGTTTTAACCCAGCAAATGGGTTGTTTTAACCCACCGATTGGGTTGTTTTAACCCAGCGAATGGTTGTTTTAACCCACCGATTGGGTTGTTTTAACCCAGCGATTGTTTTTTTTTTAACCCGGTGAATTGGGTTGTTTTAACCCGGCGCATGGTTGTTTTAACCCAGCAAATGGGTTGTTTTAACCCAGCAAATGGTTGTTTTAACCCACCGATTGGGTTGTTTTAACCCAGCGAATGGTTGTTTTAACCCAGCGATTGGGTTGTTTTAACCCAGCGAATGGTTGTTTTAACCCACCGATTGGGTTGTTTTAACCCAGCGAATGGTTGTTTTAACCCAGCGATTGGGTTGTTTTAACCCAGCGAATAGTTGTTTTAACCCGGCGATTGGGTTGTTTTAACCCACCGATTGGGTTGTTTTAACCCAGCGCATGGTTGTTTTAACCCAGCAAATGGGTTGTTTTAACCCAGCAAATGGTTGTTTTAACCCACCGATTGGGTTGTTTTAACCCAGCGAATGGTTGTTTTAACCCACCAATTGGGTTGTTTTAACCCAGCGATTGTTTTTTTTTTAACCCGGCGAATTGGGTTGTTTTAACCCAGCGAATGGTTGTTTTAACCCAGCGATTGGGTTGTTTTAACCCAGCGAATGGGTTTTTTAACCCACCGATTTGGTTGTTTTAACCCAGCGAATGGTTGTTTTAACCCAGCAAATGGGTTGTTTTAACCCAGCAAATGGTTGTTTTAACCCGGCGATTGGGTTGCTTTAACCCAGCGATTGGGTTGCTTTAACCCAGCGATTGGGTTGCTTTAACCCAGCGATTGGATTATTTTAACCCGGCGATTGGGTTGTTTTAACCCAGCGATTGGTTTTTTTTAACCCAGCGAATGGTTGTTTTAACCCAGAGATTGTTTTTTTTTTTACCCGGCGAATTGGGTTGTTTTAACCCAGCGAATGGGTTTTTTAACCCAGCAAATGGGTTGTTTTAACCCGGCGATTGGATTATTTTAACCCAGCGATTGGGTTGTTTTAACCTGGCAAATGGTTGTTTTAACCCGGCGATTGGATTATTTTAACCCGGCGATTGGGTTGTTTTAACCCGGCGATTGGGTTGCTTTAACCCGGCGATTGGGTTGCTTTAACGCAGCGAATGGTTGTTTTAACCTGGCGATTTGGTTGTTTTAACCCGGCGATTGGGTTGTTTTAACCCGGCGATTGGGTTGTTTTAACCCGGTGATTGGATTGCTGTAACCCGGCGATTGCGTTGTTTTAACCCTGCGATTGGGTTGTTTTAACCCAGAAAATGGGTTAAATGTTTTTGCTTAACCCTCTGGTGCTCTTCGGTCACTTTTGACCTGTTTTGAATTGTTAAAAATCACAGCTTCATCAGAATGGTATGGTATGGCATTTTGAATGTGAACACACAAAAAAGAAATTGATAGTCAAATAAAAAATAGTCACACTTGTTGTCCATAGGAAATGAATGGGAAATCGACAAAAATTCTGAGAATTTTAGTGTGTACAATCTACAAATCAGCCACAATGCTGAAAAAAAGTACACAGCAGTAAAGGGGTGACACTCTAAAACATCAAGAGTGTGATTTAGACTAACCCACAAACACACACACACACCTATGAACCACTGCCTGTAACACAGAGCGAAGTTTTGAGAATACATGAAATCCATTCAATAATTCAGTCATAATGCAGGAAAAGCTCACAGCAGTGGCGGAGTGACACTCTAAAACATCAAGACTGAAATAAACACACCCACTCTCACACATACACACACACGCACACATTATACCCCTTTGGTATAATATAAAATAATATACAATTTTTCGTTTTGAATTTTTACAAAATTGTAGCTTCATCAGAATGGGTTGAAACTTTGTGACTTTTATGGCAATTGGTATGTGAACACACAAAAAAATTGAGGGCATGATTCGAAAAGGCTAAGTGGTCGTAAAAAAAAAAGTCACACTTGTGTTCTTCAGTCAAAAATGACCAGCCATAGGAAATGAATGGGAAATCGACAAAAACACAAAAATTCTGAGTTTGACTGTAATCATAATGCAGAAACTAACACTTCAAATCACTATTTCTAACAAAAATATATCTAAAACTTGATAAGAAATAGTTTTTGAGAATGTCTAAATATATATTCATATCCTCAACCTTAAAAAAAAAAAAGTAAATATGTCCAAAAACAACTAGGAAATTCACAAGCCTCTCCATAGAGAGCTGTAGAGTATCTAGTGGTTACACAATGGTATTACACATTTTTATTTACATATTTCATTGATTTTACTGGGGGGAAAAAAGTACAATTTTAGGGGTCCAGTCACTTTGACCGTGAAGAGCACAAGTGTGAGGAGCACCAGAGGCTTAAAATGAACCCAAAGCATGTTGGAGATTAACATTTATTAATATGTTTAATGAATGAACATTTATTAAATTGCTTATTAATAAATGTTCACCATTTGATTGTTGTTGCCTCTTGTAATGATGTGTCTGATTTTTAATTTCCAACATATTTTGGGTTCATTTTAAGTCAGCCATATAGCAATTTTTAAACAATGATTGGGTTAAATAAAACTACCCAGCACGTTGGGCAAACATTTAACCCAACCGCTGGGTCAAAACAACCCAATCACTGTGTTTGTCCATTTTCAATCCACCATTGGTTGTTTTTAACCCAGCATTTTTTTAGAGTGCAATTGATTTCTCATAAACTACCATTCATACGATTTTTTTTTTTAAGAAATTAAAACGTTTATTTAAAAAGGACACGTTAAATTGATCAGTAACGACATTTATAATGTTACAGATTTCTTTTTATTCAAAATAAAATGTATTACAGTTTCCACAAAAATATGAACTGTTTTCAACATTGATAATAATGTTTCTTGAGTATCAAATCATCATATCAGAATGATTTCTGAAGGATCATGTGACACTGAAGACTGGAGTAATGATGCTGAAAATTCAGTTTTGGTCACTGGAATAAATTATAGTTTAAAATATATTTTAATTCGTAAAAATATATCACTGTTTTTACTGCATTTTTGATCAAACAAATTCAGCCCTGATGAGCACAAGACACTTCTTTTAAAATAATCTTTTATAAAAATAATTTTCACCACATCACACAGGCCACACAAACCGATAACTCGCTCTATAAAAGTGTGCTATAAAAGCACAAGCCATTTGATAAGCTTTATCTTCCCCTTTAGAGCAAAATGATCCATCAATATCATAAAGCATCTCTAACTACCTTCAAAACCTCTAAACTGATCGTCATCTCTCTTAAATCTTTCATCTTCTCGCCCACGTACAGTACAATGCCGTTACGGAGCCGCATGTAATCGGATGAGACACCAAAGCGCGGCGAGCAAAGGCGGCCCAGCTGAGACATGTGTCCCGATCCGGCCCATCTACACCTTCTTGTGGTCTTTTTTTGTGCGTTTCGCCTCAGGCTACGACGCTGAAGTCTCATCTGCTTGGTTCTTTCTCTAGGAATAATGATACCTTTAAGCGAATTCCCTTTTGTGAAGCGCAGGGATCCCGTTTCTCTTTTGAAACCTCTTTCCCCTCTTTCTCTTTCTTTCTATTCTCTGCTGTGTCTTCTGTGCCGTGGTGAAAGGCTGTGCCTTCAGTTGTTAAAGTGATGTGTAAAAAATGATTGAGGGTTTCACCACGGCATCTAGAGCTGTCCGTCAACACGATATTCACCTCCAGGCGACGGCAACACCAATCCAGCACCTGAAAAACAGCGAGAAGATGGAAAAGAGAGAGAATAGAAGGCTAAAATATGTTGCGATTCTTACCGAGGTGGATAATTGACCCCCTGACTGACCCTTTTAGTATCTTGCAGGAAAATATTTAGTCTATTTTCACTGCAAAAATGATGTTCTTCCTCAGTATTTTTGCGCACCTAATATCTAAACATTCTTAAATCAAGATGCAGTTTTGAATACTATTTCAGTCTTTCTACTTCAAAATTTCATGTTACTTGCCGATTCTTTGTGAAATTTACTTGCAATTAACTTTCTACACCAAACTGCTACTTGAGAAGCAAAATGACATAAAACATGAAGTCTTGTTTTCTGAAAAATGTGTCATAATTAAGTGACTTTACACTTAAAACTAGAGAAATATCTATTCACTTTAAGTTTATTTTTCTGACCCCATTGGCAGATATTTGTTCTTAATGTTTTAAGCACAAACTCACTTCATTTTGACCAGAAAACAAGACTTAATATCAAGTAATTTTGATTCTCAAGTAAATGTATCTTGATTTAAGAATGAACTGGAAAACAAGACAAAAATACTGAGAATTTTTTTAGTCTATAAATCGATATTACACATAAAACAGCATGTACAGAGAAAATAAACCATGTTTAGTCACTTTTTGGTGGCCGGATTAAGCTGGTCCAGACTAATCTGACTAAAACAATTTCCACACAAGTAATATATTGAATATTTTGAAGTACAAAAACACTTAAAATACTTCAATAATCCTCTCAAAAAATGTGTCTTTTGCAGTGCACGAGTAAAGTCTGCAGCGGCTGTGCCCAGTTGTTCTTCAGCGATCCGAAGGTGAAGATGTCGCCGCAGACGGGTCACGGGCGTCTCTCCTCGGGTTTGAACAGCTGTCTTGCAGACATTCACAGCAGCTGTGTGGTAAAACTACATCTCTATCTGCATCAGATTTTGTTTGTGGACACACGTTAGACGGCAAGTGTTAGTAACATGATGAGAGTACGTTTCAAAGGCATGGACGAGTCGCCCATCAGGAGTGAATGGGGCATCGGACAGGTGCAAACACACACGTACAACAGGGAGACAGCTTTTACTCTGGTCAATAAATGCACTGAATTAGGCTTAAATTTGATATTTTCCCCTCATATGTGACATAGGATTGATTTTGGATGACAAAAGCTGCCTACTAACTGAAATGGACGCTCTACATAGGCTGCGTAAGCATTAAGATACATCACACATACAAAATATTGTGTTTAAACAGGCAATCTTGTATTAAAGGATACATGCAAACCTAAAAAGGCGCTACCATGTGATCGCTACATAGGAAGCTGACAGAACAGCAAAAATGACATTTTCTGATTCTGAATGAATCAGAATTTTAAACAGAATTCATGTGATTTTGATCAGTCAATCAATCAATCAATCAATCTCATAATTTTTTTTGCATGAATCATAAAATAATAGAAGTATTACAGAAAGGTGCTCAAATATATTTATATTTTAAAATAGGTTCATATATTGATTTACACACTCCACAAAATGATTTAGTATTTTTGTCAGTACAAATACCTAAACATTCATAAATTAACTTAAGATATTATGTTTTGTTTTTCTGAGAAATTGTATTAAAATTGTTGTTTTTTTTGTTATGCATAAACTTAATTTTTTATCAATTTTTCAGGAAACTTAATATATATTATAAAATATATTAGCTAATACATATATTATATAATACTTTGTGTGTTTATATATATATATATATATATATATATATATATACACATATATGACCCCTGCGGTAATGACCCCGTTCAAAAGTATGTAAACCATTGACTCATAATACTGTGTGTGGTTACCTGATGAACCACGACTGTTTGTTTGTTGTGTGATGGTTGTTCATGAGTCTCTTGTTTGTCCTGAGCAGTTAAACTGAGCTCTGTTTTTCAGAAAAAAAATCTCCAGGTCCTGCAAATTCTTCAGTTTTCCAGCATCTTTTGCATATTTGAACCCTTTCCAGCAGTGACTGTGTGATTTTGAGGTCCGTCTTTTCACACTGAGGACGACTGAGGGACTCAAACACAACTATTAAAAAAGGTTCAGACATTCACTGATGCTCCAGAAGGAAACACGATGCATTAAGAGCCGGGGGGGGGGATGGGGGTGAAAACTTTTTGAATTTGAAGATTAAGGTAAATTGTACTTAATTTTTCTTCTGGGAAACATGAAAGTATCTTCTGTTGCTTCTGAAGAGCAGTACTAAATGAAAAAAACCCTGATATTTTAACAAAATAAGAAAAATTTAAACTTCTTCATCCTGTTCAAAAGTTTTCAAGTTAAAAAGTGATGAGAAGTTCAAATGTTACACTTATGCACTGATTTAATACTGGAAGTTTAAAGTTCTTCGGATGTCATATGGCACCGTATGATATTATGAAATTTGTTTATGATCTCAGGGCAGAGTGGTTTATGCTTACCACCTTTAAAAGGTGAACAACCCTGCAAAAAAATCAGTTTTGAGCAGAAAAAACGTAGCTGATCCTGGGTCAGGGTACGTATTGAAGCACATGTACACAAGGAACACAAGCTAAACCCACATGCTGAGCGCAGGGTCTTCCTCACATGTGGTAACAGTCAAAGCTTGATAAAGTTCACATGTGTGCCAGAGGACAGTATTCAGCTCATGCTGTTCATGTGTTTGGATTAAATAATCAAGGGGGGCGACACATAAACTCTCTCTGGAACAATCATAAAAACAACAGCGCTGCCCTGTTTATCAAACTCTATCACTGCTTATGCTACAAACCCACGTTACTGTAGAAACGAGTATCTGTTTGATATGCTATCAAAAAACTGATTCCCTGAATTCCAGCAGATGAACTGCAGTAACCAACTATAACTGTTCGACACACCTAAACTGAAATGATTAAAAGCATTAGACGAACCCATTAGTCAACACTGACCTTCAAGAAAAACTTTCTAAAATGCGTGAATAATAGTTAATGGAGTTTGTTAAATCAGTCATCACTAGTGCTGGTGCTCAAAGTGTCAGTAGCTATCAAAGTCGAGCATTTGCGTTGTTCTGCAGTGTTTATGCTCCAGACTGGAATGTTCTTCACAAAATACCTAGCAACTATACAGAACACCCTCGCAGCGACCTAACAACCACCCAGAAGACCCTAGAAACCACATAGTGGCGCCCTAGCAACCGTATAGCAACACCCTGGCAACTACACAGAACACCCTAGCAACCACATAGCAATTCAACACTCAAATATTCATCCAAGTTCTTTTACTTGAAAATCAGATTCTGATCTGGATATGGCCCGGATCCGGTTGACTACGGTGACCTCGGGATAAACAGAAAGAGTAATATTAGCATAAATGCCATTCTTCTTAAGATGTAACAAGTACATTGGGTGTTACGGAAAGTGTTCTCGTTTCTGGTTGATCTATGTACTTTATGAGGCCTAACAATCATTACACATAACATATAACACGTTGATAATGTGTATGCCAGGTTAAAGAGATATGTTTTTAGTCTAGATTTAATCTGACAGGGTGTGTCTGCTTCCCGAACAAGGCTAGGAAGACTGCTAATATGGTCATACTTCCTGGTTCTTGTAAGAACTCTAGCTGCTGCGTTTTTTGGACCAGCTGGAGTTTGTTTATTAAGCCTGCAGGGCAACCACCCAGTAATCTAGTCTTGAGGTCATGAACGCATGAACTAACTGTTACGCATTTGTCATTGAGAGCATATGTCGTAGTTTAGATATATTTAGGTTGGAAGAATGCGGTTTTACAGATGCTAGAAATGTGGCTTTCAAATGAAAGATTGGTATTAAAGAGCACACCCAGGTTCCTAACTGACGACGAAGACTTAACAGAGCAGCCATCAAGTGTTAGACAGCATTCTAGGTTATTACGTGCAGAGAGAAATTATTAGTCGTCCACTTTTTTTATATCAACTATGCATTCTGTTAATTTTGTGAGTTGGTAAGTTTCGTCAGGCTGCAAAGAAATATAGTGCTGAGTATTATCAGTGTAACAGCGAAATCTAACGATATCTCCCAAGGGTAGCATGTACAGGATGAAAAGCAGCGGTCCTAGTACTGAGCCTTGCGGTACTCCATACTGAACTTGTGATATCGTTTATTGCTACAAATTGATACCGGTCAGATTAATACGATTTGAACCAGGCCAATGCAATTCCACTAATGCCAACATAATTTTCGAGTTTATTCAAAAAAATGGTCGATAGTATCAAATGCAGCACTAAGATCCAGTAACACTAATAGAGAGATACAACCACGATCGGATGATAAGACCAAATCATTTTTAACTTTAATAAGAGCAGTCTCAGTACTATGATACGGTCTAAATCCAGTCGCCCTAATAACCACATAGCAACACCCTAGCAACTACTTGCAACACCCTAGCAACCAAATAGCAACATAATAAAAAAAACGAGTTTTACACAGTTAAGCACCACTTATAAAAAAATAGCACAGAATGTAAAAAATCTAGTGTAAAATATAGGCATATGAATTTTCCACGTGTTGTATCTATTCTTAAACTAATGGTTGTGAAATTGTGTGTCCAAATATTTACCCAAACATAAGTCTAAGAGGATTATGAGTCCATTTCTCCAGCTCTATATGCCGGTCACAGAAAAGCTTTGGCAGCGGGCCAAATCTGATAGGACTTTAAATAGCGACCGTCCTGAAAGACTCCGGATCATTCACACCGCCGCTGCAGAAGTACCACGGTAATACTGCTGGAACACGGCCAAAGTGGAAACGGCTTTATTCTTCACTTCCTCTGACCTTGGCATGTAAATTACATTTTTATATTCTAACAACACTGAATGTTCAAGGCCAGAGATGAAGACAGAGCTCTACTGTGCTCATTTAGAGCTAATTATCAACATGATCAACAGAAGATGTTTGTTTTTGCTGCTTTTTGATTATTATCACGCTATCGTCTGTGATTGTTATCACATGAAAGTTCAAGGACTGATCATGTCCATGTCATCTGAGACATTTGATAGCGACGTGTCCTGCTTATGGCATTGAAATGCGGCTATAAAAACAGAACCTTTAGTAATATGAGAGCTATGAAGCACTCAAATGTTCCTTTCCTACAAAAAAAAACACAAACACAGTAATCATTAACCTCTTATCCAGCCAAAGTTTTCTGACATACCGTTCATATTCAGCCTAATTGCGGTGCTATTTTTAGATTACGCAGTCTTAATTATTAGTAATGGCCATTCGTTGTGTTGAAGAGGTAGAATAACATTAAGGTAACAGATAGCTTCCAGAACATCTGTTGCTGAGCCAAGCAGCACAAAGAGCGAAAGACGGCTTTATTACGGTCTGTGGTCGTGTTGCTTTGATGCTGCTTTCAGAGGGGAGGAGCTGCTGCTGATTTATACGCTAGAAACACAGATAGACATGAGTGCTTCACTGCACCTTTACACCATGTGTCACTGATACTGTACTCCATTTTGACAGACACTACATACAGATGCAGATAATGCTATACAGCTTGACCTGATGTTTACAAGGTACAAAGTTGCTCCGCATGACCACGTGAAAAACACTTTCTGAAGAAAACATCAGCCTTGGGGAAGCTACTCTGAAAACTGTAGTTTAGTTAAAGTAAAGATAAATAAAATAAGTAATTTGCTGATTTTTTACAGCGACATTGTATATTACAAATAACTGTACAATTGTTAATAAAGAATGTTATAAGTAAAAGATTTGGGGCCAGATTTATTAACAGCATGCACCAACGCAAAAACGTAAAAAAAAAAAATACTAGTGAAAAAATTAGTGCTGAAAAGGCGTGGACAGGGTTGTTTTTGCGGCTGACCTCATTATGCATTTGTAGGAGTTCCCCTTTTTAGATGCTAAATTTATGGGAGGAGAGTATTTAAATGAATCATGCAAGGTGATTTACTAAGGTTTGCGCTAGTCAATTTACTGGTAATTTCGCCATTATTTACCACCAAAAACCACCTGCTCTTGGTAGATTGTGTTTGTCATTATGGAAATGATTCTGCTGCATCTGTGTACGCTAATTTGTGCGTCGTCAGTATATCAGGTACAGAACTTTCCACTCCCATCAGCACTTTTTTGGAATTGCGCTCTCGCGCTAATTTGCCCTTAGGGTTTAAAACAATATAATAAAATACAATTATGATTTCAAAGAGTAGCCTATTGTTTTATTTTGTAAACTATTCAAAGATACACGCAATACTCAAATATATCTCAAACTGACTGTCAAAGACGCCAATCGTGAACAGCATGAACAGTGCACTTCACCCAAATATATATATATATATTGCGACCTATTTAAAGGCACAATATGTAATTTTTACCACTAGAGGTCACTCTTTCAAAACAAAGGCATAGCTTGATTATGCCGTGAATAAGCGTGGATTAATGGGAGTTGTAGTCTTCACCTCCTCAGCCCGGACTCGGGCAGAAATCATGTTCATTGATTGAGTTTTATTAATGTACTGTGGTATGAAGCAGGACGGGTCGAGAGCCGCGGGAGTCCAGCAGAGCTTTTATTATACTTATGCTGCAGTCGGCCACTTCCAAACAATAAGACTAACCGTGTTGAGCTCTATAACATGATTCGTTTTCTGTTGATGAATGTATCCAAACAGTTGCCCACCTGTCTAATAAAGCGTCTTTGGTGTTTCAGTGGTTTCTACGAAAGTAAGACTGGAAATCGAGGGTAACGCGGATATGATGTAATTGACAGGCGCTGAAATGACAGTCCGTGCCCTGGTTAATTTCTCTGGATTTAAACATTGTTGGAAACGTTTGAGATTATGTAAGTACACAAGTCAACAAAATATATAACATTGTTCTAGTGGTTTTTGGATATTTTAATCTAAAAATATTACATATTGTGCCTTTAATTAGACGTCACATTAAGGCATGCAGTCTTGAATATTTCCTGAAAAATTGGAGGTACGAACACAGTGTGCAACGCCCCTGCATTCGTCATGTTTTGGACCAACTAGAACCATCTTTGACCTTGAGAAGCCTTGATTTCTGAGAGGATCTCACAGCCAAACATGATCCACTGGTGTCCAGCTGACCAGCTGCTGTGGCTACTGAGAGCGACATAATATCCTGTGGATATAGTGTGACACGGATCCAGTAGGTGGCTTAACTCTGGCCTCTTTGATCCTCCTGCTGCAGGTGCTGCCAACTCTGCGCTCTGCGGTCGGATGCAGGCTTGCTTCCCTGCAGCCTATGGCCGCTGCCGGATTAGCTGGAGGAATTGGAGGCCGAAACAGGATCCAGTTCAGGCTCAGATCAAGTCCTGGGTCCTCAAGCCCCGTCAGCGCTAAACATCCCCGGCACTTCCTCCTCCAATTAGTGCAACCTTGTTACATGTAAGTCAAGACCAAGTCCTTGTACTCCACGCTTTTGCCGTGCCGGAGGGCCATGCTGAATGCTAGAGGTTAGCATCAAAATAGCACTCAGGAAATATGAACAGGCCATGAGAAACCAAGGACAAGGAGAACATCAACATCAGACTGAAACTGGACTTGTAGAGTAATTTGAATATGAGATGCTCAATATGAGAACAGTCTTGCTGATATTCAGAATTTTTTGCCATGTACAACCCAAAATGATCAACACTTGTGTGTATTTGAGAGTTTAAGTGCAATAAGACACGATAGAGAACTTTGTATAATATTTACAGGACACTCCATCTGACAGCCAGCTTTCTGTGCGCGTGTTTCGGATGTGTGCACTCAGAAAACCATATATCAGCTAGTTACACTGGTAAATACACAATACTAACATTAACTGTTAATAAAACAATAAAACACTGATCCTGATAAACAGAATGAACATCATACCGGCATGCAAGTCTTTGCCCACTAACGCATGACGTGCCAGTTATGTAATTTATTGGTACTTCTTGGTAATTTCATTACTTACTAATGCCGCGTTTCCACCGCAGGAACCAGGCTCTAAATGATGTTCCGGGTAAAAATTTCCCCCTCAGAAATGAGGTAGTACTTTTTCAAAGTTCAGGAACTTTTAGGGGTGGGACTTGGGCGCTGGACATGCTGATTGGTTGACTCAATGCAGCATTTTATTTCAACCACCATTTTTAAAAGTCTGTTGCAGTGCAAGAGTTGTTTGCTATTCTGATCAACAATGGAGTTTAAAAAATACGATTGATGGAGCGACGATGAGGTTCAGGCTTTATTAAGCTTATATGCAGAGGACGAAATCCAGCGGGAACTGGAAAGTTGCGCGCAGTCCTACATCACCGCCTAATCTTCATGGTACTTTAGACCGTGATGGAAACGCAGACAGCAACAGGTCTGGGAAAAAAAGATCCTGGGACAGATTGTTTCAGGTTATTTTGGTGGAAACATGGCTTAAAAGTGACACAATGTAACTACGACGTGTAATTTGCTCTTTATAGTGATTTACAGTGCGCGAGCACAGTAAATCATCTGACCGGGCAGGAATGTTTTTCTGAGGTGCGAGAAGTTATGAAAATAACTTTAGAATAATGACACTGACATATATAGCCTGACAACATCTCATCTGAATCAGGACAACACTTTTGTCTTTCTTTCACGCACGTCTTTCAAAATAAAAGTCTTGCATCAGAAAACGTTTTTATGTTATTGTTGTTTCTTTGGCTTACACACTTCATCTTGCGACCCACCACTTGAGAAACACTGATATACAGGATTTAAGTGTTAGTAAGAATGTTCAACGATCAATATCAAGTTATTTACAAAATAAAATCTAAATAAAAAAAAATTGTTATTTGCAAAAATTAAAAACTATCATGTTATTTGCAAGAAAAAAAATCAATCTAGTTATTTGCAAAACTTCAAAAAAGATCAAGTTATTTGCAAAAAATAAAATCATGTTATTTGCAAAAAATCTAAATGATCAAGTTATTTGCAAAAAAATGTTATTTGCAAAACAGAACAAGTTATTTGAAAAATAAAATCTAAATTCAAAAAGATTATTTGCAAAAATTAAAAACTATCATGTTATTTGCAAAAATATCTAGTTATTTGCAAAAAATTCAAAATGACTGTTATTTGAAAAAAAAAATCATGTTATTTGCAAAAAAGATTATTTGCAAAAAATTAAAAAAGATCAAGTTATTTGCAATAAATAAAAAAACATGTTATTTTCCAAAAAGAACAAGTTATTTGAAAAATAAAATCTAAATTCAAAAAGATTGTTATTCGCAAATATTAAAAACTATCATGTTATTTGCAAAAATATCTTGTTATTTGCAAAAAAAATCAAAATTATCGTCATTTGCAGAAATAAAAAAATCATGTTATTTGCAAAAATAAAAAAAATCATGTTATTTGCAAAAAAGATCGTTATTTGCAAAATAAAAGAAACGTTATTTGCAAAAAATCTAAATTATCAAGTTATTTGCAAAAAATAAAAAATCATGTTTTTTGCAAAAAAACAAAAAAAAATCTAGTTATGTACAAAAAATCCAAACAATTAAGTTATTTGCAATTTTTTTTAAAAATTCAAAAAAAATTATTTGCAAAAAATGCATTAATGTAAAGATTCTGTCAAAATGCAATAAACCCCCAGCCATTTCTAAGGCAGTAATATGGAATGTCAGCAAATGTCAGTGAGCACCACACCTCCTCCTGTGGGAGCAGTCATGACCGGCAGCTGGTGGGGCTCAAAGCTCACAGGTACCATAACAAAGCGCTGGCATGTTATGAGTTCACGTCTGGTGGAGTCAAAAAGGGTTGCAAACACAATCAGGCCTGACCGCAGAGAGCTGCTGGCGGGTGCTGACGTGCCGTTCGGGGCTTATACAGACGGCGCAGGGCCTGTGAACCAGCACTTAGGCGACCACAGCGCGCCTATCTTGTACAAACCCACCAACAGGAATGAAACGCTTGGGGACTGCTCCCTCGAATTCCCTGCATCATTCCCAGATTGGTTATGTAGGCCGCTGGACATCACGACTCCTGTAAGCATTCAGCATGCTAGAGATCCGCCAATGCTGATCTACTGGATCAATTAGCAGAAGGTGCGCTCACAAGAGTTGCCAACAAGAAAAACATCTTTAATGAAACAGAGGCACTTTCTCCATGATGCATTCAAGTCAAAACAACCTGTAAGAAAGAAAAGAAATTATAAATGAGATTGTAACTTGTATATCTAAAATGTAAGAGATAAAATGCCACTGCTGCACATTCATTTTATCGCTCTATACTCTTACTGCATGACAACTAAGATTAAAGGCTGCGATATACTCGCAGCGAAGTTCTTTTTTGTTGTTTGTTTGGGGGTAAAAAGAAGTAAGAATTCCACGTCAAAGAAGGCGGGGTTTCAGAGCCACACCTACCTGTTACGTCATCACCATGGACCAATGGCCGGAGTAAACTTTTCCAGAAATTTCGCTTTGGCAAGCTGTTTTGAATGGCTAAAGCAAACTCTGAACAAACTTTATTTTGACCTGATTTTGTTCAAAATGATGTCACTTTTGACATCAAAAGTTTGTTCTTCGAAGTATATCAGGGGCTTCGGTCATTTGCAAAAAATAAATAAATAAAAATTCAGAAAGCTATAATTTTTTGCAAAAAATATCAAGATTCAAAAAGATCAAGTTATTTACAAAAAGAAATTTAACAAGATCAAGTTATCTGCAAAAACATTATTTAAAAAGATTGTAATTTGCAAAAACATTTAAGTTATTTGCAAAAAATTAAAAAAAAAAAAAAAACATTGTTTGCATTTTTTTTTAAAAAAGATCAAGTTATTTGCAAACAAATTCAAAAAGATTGTCATTTGCAAAAAAAAATCTAAATTCAACAAGTTCAAAAAAGTTATTTGCAAAGCTTTCCCAGCAATGCATTCAAGTCAAAACAACCTGTAAGAACAAAAAGAAATCACAAATGAGATCTCATTTATATATCAACAATGAGATTAAAAGAAGATAAAATGCAAATTTCCTGAGAATAAGACCACAGTTACATCATTGGTCTTATCTAGAATTTCAGAAGAGATCCAGAAGATATCAAAGTCTCTGATCAAATGTTAGACATCTCAGACATTTCTCATCAAACGATCTGAGTTGCTCCACATTAATTTTATAGCTGAATGAGAACTATTGACTCATTTGTGTCTATTTGTTTTTCAAGAAACATCTGAGACAAAGTTGATACTTCAGTGACTCATAACTCATTAAATCTCCAGTGAAAGAGCCGGGCAATAACATTTTCCTCTAGGAAAAAATACTGACTCAATTTCACCTGAACCGCTTCATTCTAGAAGAGGCTCTCTTTCATCATCACCTGACAGACCTTTCATTGCACTGGCTTTTGGACTTCTGCGTAAAAATAGAAAGGCAGACCATCATTAATTTGACACACAACCCTGAATACCGACCTTCTATGGTGATGAAAGTCCAAACATATCTCTGCTCTTTAACTTTATACATTTCTTATCTGCATTTATCACCCGAAGCAGCACACCCAGTGAATATCTGACAGCACGGCCATTGACTCGCCAGCAGATCGCCAACATTTTGCACATGCCTGTATGATAATAACACGCCAACAACATGACATAATCCCCCCCACCTGTAACACAGGTGGAGCTGAATCCTGTGAAGAGAGCGGGAAAAGTGCAATGGAACAAGTAACATGTCAACTAAACTATAAACACATATGAGATAACAGCATTTATCTAGTAAACAAAGTGTGTTTACCTGCAGTGTGTTCCCATTGACACGCTAATGCAACTTCTGTTTAGTGGAATAATATGGAAAACACTGTTAGTAGAGATCATAATCAGTGTGTCCAAATGTAACCTGTCCTAGATTGTTTAATAGTGTCATCCACACCTCCTGTGGTTTTATAATCACTATTACTAGCACTTATAATGTTAGTAATTTAATCAAACCTCTAAAACTAAGTTTGGTGTAGGATTTACTTTGAATCAATTTTCACTATGAAATTGCTATTAAATATCACAAATAATAAAGTATATAAGGTTAATACAATATGCACTAATTGCATACATTTCCAGAACAGTTCAAAATTCTTGTTTCATTTTGCTGACATAGAGTTAAAGGTTTTTACAGAAGAGATTTTGGATTTCTCTTTTTATCACTCTTTTTATACTGACAACAGACAGAAAAAATATATAAATCATGCGACTGATATATGAACAAACCCCTCTGTAAAAATCTTCAGAATATAGATTGGTGTATGTAAGTGCTGCTGAAGTGGAGAAAAGCGTTTTTCCCCATGTTTTCATGAATGAAATGTTGTACAAAATCAGCCGAATGATATATAAACAATGCCGTCAGTAAAAACCTTCAGAATATATACAGGAATAAATCTGTAAATTTTGTTGTATGTAAGTGCTGCTGAAGTGGAGAAAAAACTCTTTAAAGATATGTATTGTCATTGAAATCTACAGATGTAAATAGTGCAATAAAATAAACACTTAAGCATGTAACTCATCTGACACCATTTGTCACCAAAAATAGAGTTTTATTAGATGCATGAACTTGCATAAATGCATTTTATTACATGCATTTAACACCAGTGCTTTCAATCAGAGAAAACTTGAGCCATTTTTGTGTTGTGACCCACTATTTCTATAGGATCACCAATATCACGCATGTCCAAGCATTTGCAATAATAACAAATGATGCCACATCAGTAGAAACCGAATCATATATGAACAAACCCCTCAGTAAAAACCTTCACAATATAGATAGGAATAAATGTGTAAGTTTTGGTGTATGTAAGTGATGCTGAAGTGGAGAAAAAACTCTTTAAAGATATGCATTGTCATTGAAATCTACAGACGCAAATAGTGCAATAAAATAAACACAAGCATGTAACTCATCCAGCACCATTTGTTGCCAGAAATAGTTTTATTAGATGCATGAACTTGCACATTTGGTTGGTTAAGTGCATTTCATTACATGCATTTAACACCAGTGCTTCCCGTCAGAGAAAACCATTTTTGTGTTGTTACCCACTATTTCTATAGGATCACCAATATCACACGTTTCCAAGCGTTTGCAATAATAACAACTCATGCCACATCAGCAGAAACCGAATGATATATGAACAGTCCCCTCAGTAAAACCCTTCAGAATATAGACAGGAATAAAACTGTAAAGTTTGGTTTATGTAAGTGCTGCTGAAGTGGAGAAAAGCGTTTTTCCCCATGTTTTCATGACTGAAATGTTGTACAAAATCAGCTGAATGATATATAAACAATCCCCTCAGTAAAAACCTTCAGAATATAGACAGGAATAAATCTGTAAATTTTGTTGTATGTAAGTGCTGCTGAAGTGGAGAAAAAACTCTTTAAAGATATGTATTGTCATTGAAATCTACAGATGTAAATAGTGCAATAAAATAAACACTTAAGCATGTAACTCATCTGACACCATTTGTCACCAAAAATAGAGTTTTATTAGATGCATGAACTTGCATAAATGCATTTTATTACATGCATTTAACACCAGTGCTTTGCATCAGAGAAAACTTGAGCCATTTTTGTGTTGTGACCCACTATTTCTATAGGATCACCAATATCACGCATGTCCAAGCATTTGCAATAATAACAAATGATGCCACATCAGCAGAAACCGAATCATATATGAACAAACCCCTCAGTAAAAACCTTCACAATATAGATAGGAATAAATGTGTAAGTTTTGGTGTATGTAAGTGCTGCTGAAGTGGAGAAAAAACTCTTTAAAGATATGCATTGTCATTGAAATCTACAGACGCAAATAGTGCAATAAAATAAACACAAGCATGTAACTCATCCAGCACCATTTGTTGCCAAAAATAGTTTTATTAGATGCATGAACTTGCACATTTGGTTGGTTAAGTGCATTTCATTACATGCATTTAACACCAGTGCTTCCCGTCAGAGAAAACCATTTTTGTGTTGTTACCCACTATTTCTATAGGATCACCAATATCACACGTTTCCAAGCGTTTGCAATAATAACAACTCATGCCACATCAGCAGAAACCGAATGATATACGAACAGTCCCCTCAGTAAAACCTTTCAAAATATAGACAGGAATAAAACTGTAAAGTTTGGTTTATGTAAGTGCTGCTGAAGTGGGGAAAAAAAACTCTTTAAAGAAATGTATTGTAACTGAAATCTACAGACGCAAATAGATAAAGTGCAATAAAATATAATTCATTTTTGTTCCACTAGTCTGAAACAAAACATTATGAATAGATCCCAAAATCTCAAAACTGACCAGAAATGTTGAAGACCAAAATAGGATTTTATGGACCACCAATATCACGTCCAAGCATTTGCAAATAACAACTGATGCCACATCAGCAGAAGCAGGCAAACGCTGCAAGATTTGCAGACACATCTAATGACATGTGGAATAAAAAAGGTCACATGACTCTGTATTGTTTAATTCAAATGTGTTATGCTAAAGACCTCGCAATTATGTATGCAAGCACGTTGTTACTGGGTCATCATCAGTGTGTACTTTGGTTCCTCACCAACACGGCAGATGTTATCATTGGCGTTCTGCAATAACATTTATTTTATCTAATTGCTTACCGTAGTGAGTTGCAGCGAGTACATCTTTTCTCAATCAGGGAAACACCCATCTCACACTGTGGCACTCTGATCTTTGTTCCTCATTCAAGCAGTGATCTCTGATTACTCATGCATGTTTTCCACATCGTCATTAATGTGTTTGACACTCGTGTTAAACTCTTACAATCACTTTCAAAACCAAGTGAGCTGCTTCACTGTCTACATGCACCTGCATTCTATTAACTCAAATAGTGATTTTTGATAACCTAACAAGCAGAAAAAATACCCATAGTGAGCAAAATAGATTGCAACTAATGTATAAAAATGCTGCCTGCAGACGTTTCGCATCACAGCCTGTCTTTCAAAAACATGAATTCAGTTTTGGCTGCAACAAATGCAGAACTAATGTTTGGGTAACATTTGTAAACATTGACTAATACATTATTCAAATTTAAAAGTTGTATCTGTTAATATTATTTAATGGACCTGAGCTAACATGAGCTAACAATGAACAGCTGTAGTTTTATTAACTAATGTTAACAAAGATGAATAAATACTGTAACAAATGTATTGCTCATTGGTAGTTAATATAAGTTTGTGCTTTTTACTTAAGTGTTACATGTTTGTTTTGAACACTATGCCAACTTCCTTGGCAATTTTACAGGCAAAAACTACTTATTGCGTGAAAAGTTATTAAAATTTAAAAAAAAAACCTGAATAAGATATTTAAGACTCATTTTCTGAAAAATTTAAAAACTAAATTTGAAATAACTTGATTAAAACCCTTTTAACTCATTCCCTGCCAGTGTTTTTTTTTTTTTTTTTTTTTTTTAAGTTGCCATCCAGCGCCAACATTTTTTATAATTTCCACAAAATTTTTATATTTTGTTATATGAATATCTGAACATAATATATATCTAAAGAAAGAACAGAGCATCCGCTTTTAAACAACAAAAACATTTGATTCTAGCTTTAAAAATGTTTTTGTTAAAGATTTTGTCCGGATGGAGTAGATCGAGTCCATCAACACTCAAATCTCCACAGTCGTTTCCTCTTCACGGGTTCAACATTTCATTCAGTAACGTTAGGCAGTTTTAATTAATATTCTGTTTAATGTTTGATGATTGTGTTATTTATGTGCGTCAGCAATGCTTCCATCACTTGTTTCTGCTTCTTCTTCACCTGTGTTTTGATCTGGAGATTCTGTACTCTTTCAGAAGATGTGTAATAGCGCCCTCTAGCGTATGACAGTAAAAAAATGGATAGCCGGAAAATTATGTTAATAACGGGGAAAGAGTTAACGGTGCCAATATAAATGCACATGCACTCTCAAAGGATCCTTTTTTCATCCTAATGATGTCTTAAAGTCATCATGAAATGTAAGTTGCTTTCCTCCCCTATTGTGACGTATATCCGAGTAAAATGGCTTCTGGAACAAGAACAAATGTAGGGCAAGAGGGAGGGGAAGTTATTCTGATTCAAGATTACGAGAGACATGAACTTAAAACAATAATAATTTATGATAAACACTGCAATATTTCATAAAACTATTTCATACTGACTTTACCTAAGCTTTACCTCCAAGTGTCAAACTCTCAAGTCAAAATGTGTGTCAATGCTGTGCTGTGAAAGTCAGACTCCGGAGTGAGAAAATAGATCAATGAAGAACGTAAAGCAGAAGCACTGGGCTTACGGCCAATTATGACAAAATTACTTAAATATAACCGCACTCACATATCTAAATGGAGGAGCAGGAGATCGGACTTCACTACGGAACGACGGGATCACAATGTCACATGTGAAGAACACCGGATACTTGAGCAACCGACTTCCACAGCATCTGTTTGCTGTCCTGCAAACATTAATGCACTTTCCATTAACAAATAATGTTGTCTGTTTGTACAGTTTAAGTATATAACAATTTCCAGTCATGTTCTGAATGCCTAAACTGTTTGCTATAGTCCAAATGTTTGTGACTATGAGCTACTGGGAAACTTTGGTGAAAAAATGTTATTCATTCGAATTAAATGCAGAGTGTTCAGAAAGAGCATCATGAAAAACCCGCTGATGGGAAGAGCATAAAAACATGCCTGCATTATGAAAACACTCAACAGAAGGTTAAAAGCGAACATGCTTTATAGACCCATCTAAGTTCTGAATATTCACCTTAATACCTATTCAAAGGAAACATGCCTTGTCCTGCCTTTCAGGATTTGAGTGTTGAATTTAAGGGTTTGGCCCTTCATGTATTATATGACAGATTTCTTTAGGAAATCATAATGACAGCCAGTGCTTTTACCTCCACAATACACTCCACCAACACTCTTTGAATGCACAAGACAAGAAAACATGGGGGGGGTTCTATCATGTTTAATCCTATTTTAGCTGTTTTTGCAATTCACTTTAATACATACACTGCAAAAAATTGTTCTTACTCAGTATTTTTGTCTTGTTTTCAAGTATAAATATCTAAAACATTCTTAAATCAAGATGCATTTATGTGAGGTGCACAACTCGTTTTCTGAAAAAAAAAAGATGTCCATCCCTTTTTGGCAGTTTTTTTTTTTTTTTTTTTTTTTAGAAAAAACTCTTTGTTTTTGTTTTATTTTTTCAAAATAAATTTTTTCAAAAACAAAGTAATTTTGCTTCTCCAGTAAATGTATCTTGATTTAAGTATGTTTATATATTTGTGCTGAAAAACAAGACAAAAATACTGAGGAAGAACATAATTTTTGCAGCGCAATCCTGCAGTGTCTAAATATTTAGAATTTTTAAAAAGAGAATACGTTGAATATTTGCACAATAAATATGAGGTCATAAGTATGGAAGCTTGTTTCCACCAATAAAATAAATAATAAGGTAATTTTGACTTCTCACACTTCTGACTTTTTTCCTCTGATTTGTGAGATATAAAGTCAGAATTGAGAGTTATAAAATCAGAATTGTGAGATATAAACTCGTAATTGAGTGTTGTAATGTCCAATTGTGAGGGGAAAAAAGACTTGACGTTTTTTCTGAGAATTGCGAGTTTACATTACACAATTCTGACTTTAAATCATGCAATTCTGACTTTATATCACTCGCACTTCTGACTTTATATCACTCAATTCTGACTTTAAATCATGCAATTCTGACTTTATATCACTCGCACTTCTGACTTTATATCACTCGCACTTCTGACTTTATATCACTCAATTCTGACTTTATATCTCGCAATTCTGACTTTATATCACTCAATTCTGACTTTATATCTCGCAATTCTGACTTTATATCACTCAATTCTGACTTTAAATCATGCAATTCTGACTTTATATCACTCGCACTTCTGACTTTATAACTTGCAATTCTGACTTTATATCTCGCAATTCTGACTTTATATCACTCGCACTTCTGACTTTATATCTCGCAATTCTGACTTTATATCACTCAATTCTGAATTTATATCTCACAATTCTGACTTTATATCACTCAATTCTGACTTTATATCTCAATTCTGACTTTACAACTCGCAATTCTGACTTTATATCACTCAATTCTGACTTTAAATCATGCAATTCTGACTTTATATCACTCACAATTCTGACTTTATTACTCGCAATTCTGATTTTTTTTATCACTCGCAATTCTGACTTTATATCTCACAATTCTGACTTTACAACTCGCAATTCTGACTTTATATCACGCAATTCTGACTTTATATCTCGCACTTCTGACTTTACAACTCGCAATTCTGACTTTATATCACAGAATTCTGACTTTATATCACGCAATTCTAACTTTATATCACTCAATTCTGACTTTAAATCATGCAATTCTGACTTTATATCACTCGCACTTCTGACTTTATATCACTCAATTCTGACTTTAAATCATGCAATTCTGACTTTATATCACTCGCACTTCTGACTTTATATCACTCAATTCTGACTTTATATCTCGCAATTCTGACTTTATATCACTCAATTCTGACTTTAAATCATGCAATTCTGACTTTATATCACTCGCACTTCTGACTTTATAACTTGCAATTCTGACTTTATATCTCGCAATTCTGACTTTAAATCATGCAATTCTGACTTTATATCACTCGCACTTCTGACTTTATATCTCGCAATTCTGACTTTATATCTCGCAATTCTGAATTTATATCACTCAATTCTGAATTTATATCTCACAATTCTGACTTTATATCTCAATTCTGACTTTACAACTCGCAATTCTGACTTTATATCACTCAATTCTGACTTTAAATCATGCAATTCTGACTTTATATCACTCAATTCTGACTTTATATCTCAATTCTGACTTTAAATCATGCAATTCTGACTTTATATCACTCACAATTCTGACTTTATTACTCGCAATTCTGACTTTACAACTCGCAATTCTGACTTTATATCACTCAATTCTGACTTTAAATCATGCAATTCTGACTTTATATCACTCAATTCTGACTTTATATCACTCAATTCTGACTTTAAATCACTCAATTCTGACTTTATATCACTTAATTCTGACTTTAAATCATGCAATTCTGACTTTATATCACTCGCACTTCTGACTTTATATCACTCAATTCTGACTTTATATCACGCAATTCTGACTTTATATCACTCAATTCTGACTTTAAATCATGCAATTCTGACTTTATATCACTCGCACTTCTGACTTTATATCACTCAATTCTGACTTTATATCACGCAATTCTGACTTTATATCACTCAATTCTGACTTTAAATCATGCAATTCTGACTTTATATCACGCAATTCTGACTTTATATCACTCAATTCTGACTTTAAATCACTCAATTCTGACTTTAAATCATGCAATTCTGACTTTATATCACGCAATTCTGACTTTATATCACTCAATTCTGACTTTAAATCACGCAATTCTGACTTTATATCACGCAATTCTGACTTTATATCACTCAATTCTGACTTTAAATCACGCAATTCTGACTTTATATCACGCACTTCTGACTTTACAACTCGCAATTCTGACTTTATATCACAGAATTCTGACTTTATATCACGCAATTCTAACTTTATATCACTCAATTCTGACTTTATATCACGCAATTCTAACTTTATATCACTCAATTCTGACTTTACAACTGACAATTCTGACTTTATATCACGCAATTCTGACTTTATATCACGCAATTCTGATTTTATAATCACTCGCAATTCTGACTTTATAATCACTTGCAATTCTGACTTTATATCACTCGCAATTCTGACTTTATAATCACTCAATTCTGACTTTATATCACTCGCAATTCTGACTTTATAATCACTCAATTCTGACTTTATATCACTCGCAATTCTGACTTTATAATCACTCAATTCTGACTTTATATCACTCGCAATTCTGACTTTATAATCACTCAATTCTGACTTTATATCACTCGCAATTCTGACTTTATATCACTCAATTCTGACTTTATATCACTCAATTCTGACTTTACAACTCACAATTCTGACTTTATATCACAGAATTCTGACTTTATATCACTCAATTCTGACTTTATATCACGCAATTCTGACTTTATAACCCGCAATTCTGATTTTATAATCACTCGCAATTCTGACTTTATATCACTCACAATTCTGACTTTATATCACTCAATTCTGACTTTACAACTCACAATTCTGACTTTATATCACAGAATTCTGACTTTATATCACTCGCAATTCTGACTTTATAATCACTCGCAATTCTGACTTTAATCACTTGCAATTCTGACTTTATATCACAGAATTCTGACTTTATATCACGCAATTCTAACTTTATATCACTCAATTTTGACTTTATATCACGCAATTCTAACTTTATATCACTCAATTCTGACTTTACAACTCACAATTCTGACTTTATAATCACTCGCACTTCTGACTTTATAACTCGCAATTCTGACTTTATATCTCGCACTTCTGACTTTATATCACGCAATTCTGACTTTATATCACTCAATTCTGACTTTATATCACTCAATTCTAACTTTATATCACTCAATTCTGACTTTACAACTCACAATTCTGACTTTATAACTCGCAATTCTGACTTTATATCTCGCACTTCTGACTTTATATCACGCAATTCTGACTTTATATCACTCAATTCTGACTTTACAACTCACAATTCTGACTTTATATCACAGAATTCTGACTTTATATCACTCGCAATTCTGATTTTATAATCACTCGCAATTCTGACTTTATATCACTCGCAATTCTGATTTTATAATCACTCGCAATTCTGACTTTAATCACTTGCAATTCTGACTTTATATCACAGAATTCTGACTTTATATCACGCAATTCTGACTTTATATCACTCAATTCTGACTTTACAACTCACAATTCTGACTTTATATCACAGAATTCTGACTTTATATCACTCGCAATTCTGATTTTATAATCACTCGCAATTCTGACTTTAATCACTTGCAATTCTGACTTTATATCACTCGCAATTCTGACTTTATATCACTTGCAATTCTGACTTTATATCACTCGCAATTCTGACTTTATATCACTCGCAATTCTGACTTTATAACTCGCAATTGCGAGAAAAAATTGTGAGATAAAAGTCGCAATTACCTTTTTTATTTTTTTATTTAGTGGCGGAAAGAAGCTTCCATACATAAGAACTGCATGTATACTAATTTTAAAAAATGGTTTAACAATATTCTAATAAGCATTACTTCTCAAACCTCCATGTCTTCATGTTTCACTCCAGTAATTCATGTGCATGGATGTGCTTTCAGACTCATGGCAGGATGTTTAGAGAGCTTCGCTTTAATGCCACGCAGCTTTAATTCAATTCAAGTTTTTTCAATTCAATTTGTTTGTATAGCGCTCTTCACAATGCCAATTGTTCCAACGAGCTTTAAAAATGAATAGAGCCTCACAAACTCCCTCAGGGAAGCCAAAGATGACAGTAGCAAGAAAAACTCCCTCAGATGAGATGATGAGTAGATGAGAAGGAATCTCGGGAGGGACGAAGCCTCAGCTGGGGAAGCCCTCCTCCTCCTCATTTCAACTATTATTCACAAAGCATACAGACACACATCTGCTGCCACTGATTTATTTATTTGCGTTTCTTTTTTAGCAATCTATCAGTATCTTGTTCTAATTGCATCTCTCCATCAATCGATTAAATTTGCATTTTGTAATATGTAGGTATTTGTCTGCAAAACTAATGTTCAAGCAATTATGTTTTCTTAAAAAAAAGAAAAAAAAGAAATTCAGGTTTAGGATAAATCCCTTTGTTGATAAAACTTATTTGTAAGTCGCTTCTGCATTTGAAGAAAGAAGAAATATTACATTTACACAAATGTGTTTAGGATGAGAATTAAAAATAAGATAAATATTTAAGATAAGCTTAGATGATCTCATTTTTTTTTTTATAGCCTGAATTCAGAGGCAGACGGGTTTTTACAGTCTAAACAAACTGCTGTCACTGATCCTTTGATTTAGTAAAGATGGTTTTAATAAAGACTGTATGACGCAGCTGTGGAACGACACACAAACGCCACAAATCTCCCTTACAAAACACTGTGGCGGTACCAGATTAATACCATGGTATTTATTATAATAGACGCTGCAAGATCATTCAAAGAATACCATGGTATGGCAATTTGGAGTATTTTATAAGTAATATAGTCATACGATTTAGATATTTAGTTCAGTGACAGCTCAGAGATTTCATTTGAGCAATTCTCCCAGTTGCTCATTTTCAACACAAACTCTTAATTAATTCATATTATTTGTGTTGGTGCTGACAAACAGCTTTATTAGTGTGGATGTTGAGTTCTGAGAGCATGAAGAGGGCGGGGCCAGAGAGTGACGTCAGCGCGCTCGAACCCGTGAGCGTATTTAAACGCGCTCAGAGCCCAGAGTGAGCGTCAAACGCGTTACACAGACGCGCGTGTGGATCATGACTGCTGTGTGCTGACAGATATCACACACACACGCACGCACACACACACACACACACACCGTCGGACAGCAGCGCGCTTCTTCACTTTCACCTGATCTGTGCGGATATTAAACAAGCATTCACCTGGATTTCATCACCTGTGCGGTGCGTTTCGGAGGCAGAATGCGGCGCGTTTTGATAGACACGGGAAACTATTACAGTTAGTTCGGATCCACATCCCGATGTCTTCATCTGAGCCGCTGCTGCTGCTGCTGCTGGTTTTCTCTCTTACAGACGCGGCGCGCGGCAGCATCACAGTCTCGCGCGTCGCGTTGCGCACAGTGAGCTGAGCTGAGCTGCGCGTCAGAAGCTCTGGACACTTCAGCGCGCGCTTCGTTTGGATCTAGTGGATAACATGTTGTGAATGGACCTGGAATCGTGATATTTTGAGGATAACGCACGGATTTTATCTTTTGGATCTTTCAATGTTTCCCGGTTTGCTGAGAATTTGGCTTTTCTGAAGCTCTGGTCTGTATGGACCCCATTTAAGGTGAGTTTATATCGTTTTCTCAGCATATGGACACATATGGGGTTTCCTTATTTACAGTAAATTTTCCATACACATACATTCGATAGATTTCTTGAGTTGAGTTGTAAGAAAATTAAAAAAAAAAAAAGTTATGTGTTTCATTATATATTCTGGGTTCTATGAAGCACCACCTGAAGAACCTAAAAAGGTTCTCCTAACGTTAATAGTCTTTAAAACCTAAAACCTTTGTTTGTGTTTACTTCACAACACTAAAAATAAGCAATGCATTTTAAAAGACTCATTTTAGTAGCTAAAATACTTGAATCGAAACATTTTCTGGGATTTAAGTGGCTGTGATTGCATATAAAACAGAATGACTAAATATCTAAACCACCTGCTGATCTTTTGACTATATTACTTATAAAATGTCAAAAAGCTTGAGATAATATAACGATTAAAATAGAAACAGCAGGTTTTAATGATCAACAATTGGAGCTGTTCGGAGTAAAGCGTCATTTAAAAGTAATTGTAAACATCATTACATTCATGAAACTGGTAGATTTTACGTGCCTTTGCATCAACAGGAGTTTCGGGATCCGGAATGGGGAAAAACTCTGGCAGAAAACATGCATTTTTCTGCTCTGTATTATTGACAGAAATCTGTTCGGCATTAACTGGGCTTCAGCCTACAGAACACATTTCACGGAGGCCCTCATCAGAATATTTTAATTCTGCACTTTTTACAATTTCTTTTTCCGAACCGTTTCCCTCTGGGGCGACTTTCAGTAGCTCTAAGTACCAAAACAAACACCATATCCATCAAATTAACACATGCAAGAGTCTCTCAAAGGTTTTGTCATGTTCTTCTGCACATACTCATGTTTACCTTTGCACCGTTGCAGCTTCCCTCAAAGGAACTGAGTCTAAAATGAAGTTATGGGACATTCTAGCCACGTGTTTGTTGCTCCTGAGCTCCGTTTCCGCACGTCCCCTCTTCCACAAGCTGCAGCCATCCAAAAGAGCTGTCGTCCGCAGTGAGAGCCCCGCTTTGGACCCCGTCATTGACTCCCAACCTGATACCACCAACCAAAAACACGCCTCCATGGAGGAACAATGTAAGTCAGAATGCATGCATTACCTTGTTGCCCAAATGAACAGTCATCATCATGCATGTCCGAACAACTATATGATGTTAATTTGTTGTACCTCAATTGCAATGGAGAATTTCTGCGAGCTGTTTTCAATTACTTACATAGCTGCATGTTGAGCAACCCAGACACAGATGCACCACTGTGACAATACACTGGTCAAGAGTATGTTAAATGTGCCTCAGCTGAAACATTCCCTTCGTAAGCACCACATGTTTTACTGTACATAACAAACCCTGCATGACAGATCTTGGCCTTGTAACACAGAGGATGAGCTTTTAAAGTCACATTGTTTTATAATCTTGACGTGGAGTTGAACAAGGCACGGATTGTTTATATTTAACGCCGAGTTTTCCAACCTTTTCTCACACGTAAGGTGCTGCCGTGAACACTGACAGATACTGACGTGACGGGAAAGGCATTCATTGTGCTGATGCACATTTCAGCAGCTGCTCCAGATGTTTAATAGCGGCCTCGTCTTTTACACACAGTAGTCTTGATATGACGCATATGCCGCACGCTTCATCTTGCATCGTGGGAACTTTCTAAATTACAGAATTAACGCAGCATGTGGAACGGTTTGCATTCGGCTGACCAAACCGGTCTATTGGCTTGTAAGATATGCATGAATTTATTTCGAAAACTCGTCCTTGCATAATGCACGGCGTGCTGAAACTACAGTGAACAACAGACGATGGGAGCTGCAGAAAACAAACACATGTTGAATCACTCAGTGGCTTTTGTCTTGGGGATTCAATCCCTACATGCATCAGTGTCTCTAGTCCGCTGAATCGCTCCAAAAAGTGTTCTTGTAAATGGAAAGCCACTGAAAACGGTGAAGACGTTTGAGTGATTTTGCGCTGCTGAAGGACATGCAGTGCATGCAATCTGAAGCCAGTGAAAATGAGGCTTTGAGTCCGTTTACTGCACGATCCCAATCGTTTAGCTGGAAATGCATGCAAAATATAGAAAATAAGTGAAAATTTGATGCATAAAATGGTTCTTTAATGGCATCTGTGGTTACATGAAGAACCTTTAACATGCACAAAAGGGAAAACGATTTAAAAAAACTTGGATTTAATTTTAATGCATTAATTATGCCTTGTAATGCATGTTATAATGCATTGCATGATCTCATGAATAATTGTAACCACAGTTATAATACATTATAATGCTTATCTTCCTCATTTATATAGCGCTTTTCACAATACAATTAGTTTTAAAGCAGCTTCACAGTGATAATAGGAAAATTAATGGACAGAGATTGTTTTGGCTTTACAGCAGCTCTAGGGAAAGTTATTATCGAGCTGAAGTAGGTTTTTGATTGAATCACTTCCGTTGTAAAAAAAAACTGTTAAATATTAACTTAGGGGCCGCTTAAATGACACCTTTTTAACTGAAAACAGAAGACTTTTAATGCGTCCTTGTCGTTCATTTACGTGTTTAGTCTATAGGTTTATCTATTCCTTCAGAAAGTATAATGCATTAAAACATGACAAACAACCAGTTTTAGATGCATCTGCAAATATTATAATGCATTATACATTAAGGCTTTAAGTAAAATGTTATTAAAATGTTTGTTACATTAAGAAAATAAAAGGTTCTTTTAAGAACTAAATCACTGAAATGTTCTTTGGGGAACCCAAAAATGGCAACCCTTTTGGAGCCTTTATTTCTAAGAGTGTGTGACATATTGAACAGAATGTACATTTAAAGGGGACCTATAATGCCCCTTTTACAAGATGTAATATAAGTCTCTGGTGTCTCCAGAATGTGTCTGTGAAGTTTCAGCTCAAAATACCCCACAGATCATTTATTATAGCTTGTCAAATTTGCCCCTATTTGGGAGTGAGCAAAAACACGCCGTTTTTGTGTGTGTCCCTTTAAATGCAAATGAGCTGCTGCTCCCAGCCCCCTTTCCAGAAGAGGGCGGAGCTTTAACAGCTCACGCTTCGGTTGCTCAACAAGAACAAAGCTGGAGAATCTCACGCAGCCAAAATGAGGATTGTGTTCAGCCTTACATTGTTCAAACCGGAGTCGACACTGATGGAGAGACTCAGGAAGAAGTTACAACTTTTAGACGTTTCTGAATGGTTAGTGGATAAATTTATGTAGTTGCTGTAGAGTTGATTCAACTCATCCACTAGCATGTGCCGTCATGTTAATCTTTTGTGCAAATCCAGCGTTGAATTGACCCTAGTTTGTGAAGCAGTCCGGTGTAAAATGACGGCATGACGACAACACTCTACTACAACAACTCTTCCTCTTCTCTAAAGCAGCCCAACATGGCCACACCCCCTTTGTTGTGTGTTCTCGGGGGCGGGGTTTATGTAAATCTTAAGGTTTGTGATGTCACTAACCCAGGAAGAAGCTCGTTGTAGTCCTTACCAGCCGTTTGTTGTAGTCCTTAAACAGAGAATTCTGTAAAAGAAAACATTGAACTTTGAGTGTTGTAACTTTGCAGATGTTGTTTATGCTCAAACAGCAACATTACACACTAACTAAAGTTAAAAAAGTGAAATCATAATCAACCACACCTTTAAATTAAGCACACTGGCTGAGTCTCAGCTGTCCATGAATTGAAATGTTTATGCATTGTTCGTTCATCGTGTCTTGGTAGGCAGCACAGAGTTTTGAAACACGGCCAGTGTTTGGTACCGCTGTAGATCATATAACTGTTACACAAACCACACCAGCGTAAAGGTTACTCGAATCTGGCACCTCGCTTCAGGCCTGCAACTCAGCTAAACAAAATTCCCATCGCATCTGAATCATCTCAGTCCAACAGAGGATACTTCAGTTTACCTGCCATATGGTGCATCTGCATCTGCAGGTGTTCATGCCTGTTAAATTTGCTGTAAGTGATATTTGCATGGAATAGCAGGCATGAAAATCACTGAAATAGGCGTTGAAAGTGTCTTGGCTGATTGCAAGAGTGAACCATGATTGATGATGCATAATTTGCATCTTTGCATGTTCCCGCTCACATTATTCTGCATTCCTCATATATGTAGCAGCTTTTCTTTGAATAAAAGTCTTCATTGAGCACCTCACATCCTTTGGCTCTCTTGCGATTAATGTCTGGCGAAACGACAATTAAAGCATCTGCATCTCCACCTGATTGGTAAAAACATTGCTTAAAAATGCTTTCAGTTTGCTCATGTTGCACTGGCTTGGACGACCTAACGGCAAAAGTTTCAAGTTACTGTAATTGGAATTTTAAATATAGCTGCGAGCAGCAGTTATCGGGGTTCAAGCTCTTTAAGCACATGCGTAAAAAGGTATAATATTTTAACCATCTCAATCATAGATGGAAAAGACCATTTACAGCCAATACAGACAATTTACCATAGGAAATGTATGGTTTATAAAGCTTTTTAACAGCTATCAAGGTTGAGCCAAAAAACACTAAAGTTGGTTTTTGAAATAATCTCGAATATTTAACGAATGATTTGATGGACAGAGGCGGTCCTAGAGGAAAAGTTGCTCAGAATGAGGAGTTCTACCATGTGGTATGAATGTCATGGGCATGTGTGAAAAACACAATCATTTACGCACGTGAAAAACGTGAAGGTGGCCGATTTCTTTCAAATTTTTCACAGGCCCAGCGACCTCCATTAACCTTGTCTAATAGCTGCTCAAAATTAAATGGCCGATGGCGGACATGTTTTTTGAGATGCGTCAATGTCCTCATAGACAATCATGGCACCTCGGACAAAGACACTGCATGCCAATTTTCAAGTCGATCGGACTAACGGTGAAGTAGTTAAAGCCATTTTCAAGTTTTTTTCCTGTTATAGCGCCACCAAGTGGCCAGTCGTCGCGTCCTTTTTCACATGACCACAGAATAAGCTCTTACGTACGTGTACCAGGTTTGGTGAAAATATCTCATTCCGTTCATGAGTTATAGCCATTTTAGTAAAACGTTTTGGCGGCCCTTCGTGACCGTGAATCGAAATTTCAAGTAATTTTTTGATAATTATTGACTCTCACTGCACTGGTTTGGTTCTGATTGGGCCAAAAACGTAGGACTAGTTCGCAAAAGTAGCTTTTTCAAAAAATCCGAAATACCCGAAAATTTTGCGACGAGTGAAATGCATTTTGAGCCAAGGATTCCAACGATACAAGACACTTGACGCCATTTTGTACTTTTCACCACTGTAGCGCCCCCATCAGGCCGATTGGGGCGAGCGTTGGTGACGTTATAGACGTTAGTATGGTGCTAAAATGAGAAGTTGGTCATGTGATCCCAACATTATGTCCATCATGAGGCGACCCATTCCATGTAGAATAAAATGGCTTTTATTATCTTCTACTCATTAAGTGGACATCACTGAAACATTTTAAGTTACATAATTTTTTAATGAGTGAGTGCACTTTTAAGAGCCACATCATTGTGGCGGATCTTTTCTGAGAACTGTGATCCGGTCTATTGGGTTGAACCGAGAGCGAGTGACTTTGAGTTTCGACTGTAATGAAATCATGGTGTATTACATGCAGATCAAACGAGCGCTTGCTTTTGTTTAAGACGAGGGCGGCGCGCATGTTTCGAGTTTGCGGCTGAGCAGATGTATTCTGCTGTACCTCAATGTCATCATCTATAAGATTTTCCATCGCAGTCCTGAGATGAAAACACCCGTGAGTTCAGGCGAGATCCCGTGAGTCATCCGCCGTTATTTAGGATGGCCGATAGTGACAAATAAACAAGCGTCGTATATACAGTGAAGTCCAAACGTCTGGGAGAACGCTGAGGATCTGCAGACCACAATCTCGTTTATAAACAGAAAATGTTTAAATAATATAAAACAGAAATATTTCTGCACTTCGTCTAGGTCACTATAAGCAGATTTCAAACAAAAATATCATACCAGTGTTATTTTAGTATCACTGATATGGTATTTTTTATTAGCTTTTATTTTTATATTTTTCATTTTTATTTTAACAAGTTTTGTTGAGTAATTTTGACTAATAGTAATTTTGTTGTGTTTTTTTTTTTTTTTTTTTTTTTTTTAAATAAGTCTATTTAGTTTCATAATTTTGTAGATCAGAATGTAATTTCAACCTGAAATAAACAAATCAAATCAAAAAGAAATTTTTCTAGGTCACTATAACCAAATTTTAAACAAAAAATTATACCAGTGTTATTTTAGTCTCATTAATATGGTGTTTATTAAGATTTTAAATGTTTATAAATTTAATTTTAGTTTAAGTTTTAGTAATTTTGTTGCATCATTAATATGGTATTTAATAATAAAATTTGTTTTTATTTTTTATTTTAATTATAGTTCAGTGTTCAATGGTATTTATTAATATTTTTAATGAGTTTTTATATTTTTGCATTTTAATTTTAGTTTAAGTTTTAATAATTTTGCTGTGTTCTCTCATTGGTTTTATTAGTTGTTGTTTTTTCTATTTATTTTTTATTTTAATTTTAGTTTTAGTAATTGCAGTACTTAAAGTAAACAAAAATTATACCTGAAATATTATAAAATATTAAAAGTTTTTTTTTTATATATTTTATTTTGTATAGTTAACAATAATAACACAATGATTCATTTTAGATTTTCAAATGACTTTTATTATTTTAAATTACATTTACATTAATTAGAAGATTTATCCAAAATTATGCATAAATATGCAGCATTAACTGAATGATATTTTATTCTCTCTTTTGAAGATGCCGTAAACGGCCTTTACCCGGAGCAGTTCGAGAACGTAATGGACTTCATTGAAGCGACTATCGGACGACTGCGCAGGTCGCCCAACATGGACCTCGACTCTCAACTGAAGCGGGACAGAGGGCGACAAAAAGGAGCAACAAACACCGAGAGGGCGGGACGGGGGCGCGGAGACAGGAAGAGGGGTCGCGGGCGAGGCGGCGGCCGAAAGGAAAGCCGAGACGACAGGATCAAAGGTCAAGGGCGTGGCTGCCTCCTTAAAGAGATCCACCTCAATGTGACAGACCTGGGATTGGGTTACAGGACCAAAGAGGAGCTGATTTTCCGCTACTGCAGCGGCCCGTGTTACGACGCCGAGACCAACTACGACAAGATCCTGAACAACCTCACCCACAACAAGAAGCTGGACAAGGAAACGCCGTCTCGGACTTGCTGTCGGCCTATCGCTTTCGACGACGACATCTCGTTCTTGGACGACAGCTTGGAATACCACACGCTAAAGAAGCATTCCGCTAAAAAGTGTGCGTGCGTTTGACCGAGGAGCTCTCGACGGGACGGGCGCTTCAGACTGGGACTCTCATAGAGAGATATTCAGTATTCACGTTGTTACCAAACCACAAGATTAACGGCTTGAGCATTCATACAGCAACAAACATCGTTTGGTGCAATAAGGAGCGCGTCTTCAGTGGATTATCACATTTACACTGTCAGTGAGAGACGCCACAACAACAGACTCCAAACATTTAATATCCAGAAAGCTATCTATCTATATATATATATACATATATATATATATATAGTATATATGAAAATGTATTTATTGAGATTGAATTAAGTTATTGTTATTTATTGCGATCCATTGTATTAGAGTGTTTGTTTCTCTTATTTATTTAAGGAGGTTTTTTTTGTTCTCTATCTTGGATGGTGCCAAATTTGAGCATGTGTGTTTAAAGGAATCGTTTACAGTTTGACATTTAATCAATGTCGTTCCAAACCTGCTTGAACTTCTTTCATCTGTGCAACACAAAACGAAATCTAAAATAGTATTTTATATATATATAAACTAGAAATATTATATATAATGTATAATATATAATGTATATAGTATGTATATATATATATATATACACACACTAGAAAAATTTGAAATATATATGTACATGTATATACTCTATACATTAGAAAGAATATTATATATATAGTTTTTTTCCTAGTGTATATATTACAAAAATATTATATATATAAATATATATAGTGCTGCCAAATCGATTAATTGTGATTAATCGCATTGAACATAAGTTTGTGTATATATATATATATAAATATATATATATATATATATATATATATATATATATATACACATACATACACAGAAACACATATATTTACAAACTTGTTAAGATGCTTGATTAAATCGTGATTAATCGTGTTGACAGCACTTATATTTCCAATATTTTTGAAGTATATATACACTAGAAAAAACTAGAATATATATTTTTTCTTTTTTTTCTCTAATATATATATATATATATATATAGTGCTGCCAAATCGATTAATTGTGATTAATCGCATTGAACATAAGTTTGTGTATATATATATATAAATATATATATATATATATATATATATATATATATATATACACACAGAAACATATATGTTTACAAACTTGTTAGATGCTTGATTAAATCATGATTAATCGATTTGACAGCACTTATATTTCCAATATTTTTGAAGTATATATACACACTAGAAAAAACTAGAATATATATATTTTTTTCCTTTTTTTCCCCCCTAATATATATAAACACAAAATTACAGATCACATGGGTTCCTATAGAAATGATGCATTATGACTGGATTTTCCCCTGAAAAACTTCACTAAACAATGGTACACATTTGAGCGCAGGAGATTCTGGTTTACATACAGTGAAGGTGGATGGTGATTTATACGGTTTCATTTGGCACAATGAAAGTAGTGACTATAACTTGTGCACTGCGTTCAAAGTCTTCTGAGGTCACAGGATTGATTTGCACGAGGAACAGACCCAAATTTAAGACGTTATTGACTACAAATCTCTCTCAAACACATTATGCCATGGCAAAAACCATTCACATGACTGATTGCGATGTAAAGAGTATGAAAAAATGCACAAAAAACATGTTTGTTCCTCACACAAAGTATCATGTGACTTGTAATGTAATGCACGAGTCATGTTATGATATACTTTAAAGGAACATTTTTGTCATTGAGAATTCTCCTGTGCTTCATGGAAGAAGGTCAGACTGGTTTGGAACAACATGAGGTCTAGTAAATCTTGGCTCGAACGATTCCTTTAAAGAAAAGCAGATAATTACGTCCCCATCCGTGACGTTCAGCCCCACGCACTCCCCGTTCGGTGATGGAAAAGATGCGTCTTCGGTCTCCAGCTACACGAGACAGTCTGCCGTTGTTTCAGAAAAGATAATAAGCAGGCAGAATTACTTTAGAGGACCAACTATTCTTGTAGAAAATAAAAAGCTGACGTTGTTTTGCAAAAGTGATCTTTATTTTCTTCCATCACTCCGTTGCAAAGACATCATTAAAACAGTCCCGATGCTCACATTAGGGTTGTTGCTGGACCTCAGATGGCTAGTCTCCAATTATCTCTTTAAAATACGGTCTGGCCCGGCGTGTTTACATCTCGCTGTAATGAAATCAGTGCCAGAGACTGACTGCGCCGAGCCGAGCGCCACAAATGGACTGTTTGATCAGAGTAAATAATGTTACATGCGACCTCTTTAAACCCACTGACCGCTCTGTCCGGTGCTTTCGCAAAGGTCAGGATAGATTTTAATCTGTAGTCCCAATGTAAAAGCGCTACAGACCCCCCGTCGTCTAAGACCAATTATGTCAAATCAGCTTTGTCTGCTCTAACCGACTTGAAATAAACTTCTCAACAGGATCAATCCCTGAGAACTGTAGAGCAATCTGGGCCCACGACTGTAAACACACATAGAAACACAGGCCACACAAGACCTGTGATGTTTCTGTGCGTTACGACGACGACGCGGAGCCAGAATGATGCCGTAATCCCCTGCGTTTACTGAACAAATCCACCCATTTCTGAAGTATCTAGGCCAAGCCTCTGTAAAGCACGAGGTGCCTCTTTTATCAGGATATATTTCATCAGCTGTTCCACCTTAATCATGATAAACGTGCTTTTGCATCGTAGACGTAACCGAAAACACACGTTTGCTGCGATCCTGTGTCCTGATGTACGACTGTTTGCTAAGTGCACATGTCCGGAGCGTGTAACTTACGTTCATGGATTCCTCGAAAGAAAACATTCAAGATAAGAGTTCAAATGTCTGCTGAAACTCATTTTCCGTCCTGCAGTGTTCGTCGGTCCTGTGAGACGTTTTGTCTTGTTTTGTGTTACTGAACCAAAGCTCTCTACAGACTTTATTTTTGTACAATATTCATTTTATAACTTTTTACAAAATAAATCTCATTTCTATCATGCTTTTGTGTGCATATGTTGTCAATGCGTGAGGTTTAAAAATGAAAATAATTTAACAAACTTCCTTTTGAACAGTGGCTTCTTATTTTATATAAGTTGCTTTTGTATGACTTTTTTTTTTTTTTTACATCCTGTGCATTATATAGATGTAATAATATAAATATTAAAAATATTTACAAAAAATATCAACTAGTTTTAAATTACTAGTTTTGCTAAGATCTACAACACTTTATATTTTTTATGTATCAAAATATATACAACATATTAAAAAATTACATATATGCATCAATCTATGATAATTATAAAGCATATTTACAGTAGAAAGTCCATTATACTGTCAGCTGAAGCTCGGACGTGCTGAAAGACATTTCAGGAGCAGTTTGGAGAGTCGGGATCGTCCCGCTCGGCTGTAATGCATTCCTGAACAGCGGCCCAGGATTCTATGGTAAACAAAAGCTGGTTGTAAAGCCAGGCCGAGCAGTAAATCTGGGCACTCTCTGGAAATGTTTCCATGGGGTTGAAGAGGCTGCTCGGCTCGAGGAGGTTTGTGAAGAAGCGCAGCAGGTTTCTGTCTGTCACTGAACAGAGCAGGAGAGGCCTGATCACAAACTAGATCCAGTGCTGCACGTATGAGGAAGGATCTGCAGGATATCCTGTAAACGCTTCAGCTGCTCATGCAGAGAAATACCTGTGGAATACCTGCCAAAAACATGATAGATGGATAGACGGATACATGGATGGTTAGATGAATGGACAAAGAGAGGGATAGATGGATGGATGGATGGATGGATGGTTAGATGAACGGACGGAGAGAGGGATAGACAGATAGATGGATGGATGGATGGATGGACGGATAGACGGATACATAGATGGATGGTTAGATGAATGGACAAAGAGAGGGATGGATGGATGGATAGATGGATGGTTAGATGAACGGACGGAGAGAGGGATAGATAGATGGATGGATGGATGGATGGATGGATGGACAGACAGAGTGATAGATGGATAGATGGATGGACGGACAGACATAGATGGACGGAAGAACAGACGGACTGATAGACGGAAGGACGGACGGAACGATACATGGATGGACAGACAGATGTATGGATGGATGGACAGATGGATGGATGGACGGACAGAGAGATAGACGGATAGATGGACAGATGGGTGGATGGACAGACAGACATAGATGGACTGGCAGATGGACAGAAGAACAGACGGAAGGACGGACGGAACGATACATGGATAGACAGGTGCATGGATGGATGGATGGATAGATAGATAGATAGATAGATGGATGGACAGACGGATGGATAGGTGGATGGACAGACAGACGAATAGATGGATGGATGGACGGACAGAGTGATAGACAGATAGATAGATTGATGGATGGACAGATGGATGGATAGGTTGATGGACAGACAGACAGATGGATGGACGGACAGACATATATGGACTGGCAGATGGACGGAAGAACAGACGGACTGATAGACGGAAGGACGGACGGAACGATACATTGATGGATGGACGGACTGAACGATAGAATGATACATGGATTAAATGGATGATGGATAGATGGACGGGTGGATGGATGGGCGGATGGACAGACGGACAGACAGATGGATGGACAGAACAACAGAAAGATACATAGTTGGATGGGTGGACAGACGAGCAGACGGATGGAAGGACTGATATATAGATAGACAGACGGACGGAACGATAAAACAATACATGGATGGATGGATAGATGGACGGACAGATAGATAAACTGATGGATGGATGGACTGATATATAGATGGACGGACGGACGGAACAATAAAATGGTACATGGACGGATGGATAGATGGACGGACAGACAGATAAATAGATAGACATATAGACAGACAGATAAAATAGATAGAACAATGGATGGATGGATGGATGGAACAATACATGAATGGAAAGATGCATGGACAGACAGATAAATAGATGGATAGAGTGTTGCATGGACGGACAGATAAACTGATGGATGGATGGAGGGACTGATATATAGATAGACAGACGGATGGACGGAACGATAAAATGATACATGGATGGATGGATGGACAGAACGATGGATGGATGGATGGACGGACAGATAAATAGATAGAACAATGGATGGATGGAAGAATACATGAATGGAAAGATGGAGGGACAGACAGACAGATAAATAGATGGATAGAGTGTTGAATGGATGGACAGATAAACTGATGGATGGATGGATGGATGGATGGAGGGGCTGATATATAGATAGACGGACAGAACAATAAAATGATACACGGACGGATGGATAGATGGACGGACAGAACAATGGATGGACGGACAGACATATAGACAGACAGACAGATAGAACGATGGATGGATAGATGGAAGAAAACATGAATGGAAAGATGGAGGGACAGACAGACAGATAAATAGATGGATAGAGTGTTGAATGGATGGACAGATAAACGGATGGATGGAGGGGTTGATTTATAGATAGACGGACAGATGGATGGAACGATAAAAAGATACATGGATGGATGGATAGATGGACGGACAGAACAATAAATGGATGGATGACAGACAGATAGATAGATAGATAGATGGATAGAGTGTTGAAAGGATGGACAGATAAACTGATGGTTGGATGAATGGATAGACGGAGGGGCTGATATATAGATAGACGGACAGACGGACGGAACGATAAAACGATACATGGATGGATGGATGGATGGATAGATGGACGGACAGGCAGACAGACAGATAGATGGATAGAGTGTTGAATGGATGGACAGATAAACTGATTGATGGATAGATGGATGGATGGATGGAGGGGCTGATATATAGATAGACGGACAGACAGATGGAACGATAAAACGATACATGGATGGATGGATAGATGGATGGACAGAACAATAAATGGATGGATGACAGACAGACAGACAGACAGACAGACAGATAGATAGATAGATAGATAGATAGATAGATAGATAGATAGATAGATAGATAGATAGATAGATAGATAGATAGATAGATAGATAGATAGATGGTCAGTGTTGAATGGATGGACAGATAAACTGATGGATGGATGGATGGACAGAACAATAAATGGATGGACGGACAGACAGACAGATAGATAGATGGACAGACAGATAAATAGATAGAACAATGGATGGATGGAATGATAGAACAATACACGCTGACAGACAGATGTGATCTCTCCCTCTCCATCTCTGAACTAGAGAAACGTGGGTTAAGAACACAGTGTTCTTGTATCCTCACATCATCATTTTCATTCATGTCAAATTAAGCGCAGCATCTTCCCTGACTGAAGTCCATCAGAAGCTCAACGAACCCTCCAGAACTGAAGCACTGCAGCCGCCGATTCCGAACACAACGAACCTCAGATATACGATCCACTGACAGACGCCGTCGCCTTACACGACACGCCCGATCCCTCAAACCAAAGCTGGAGATGAGCACACGGTGACATCACCTGCTCCAACATTCCCACATTCCTGGGCCGGAAACGGACACTGGAGCGCCGGCTGACATCAGCACTCAGAATAGGCTGCTGGATTAGGCCGCAGCGCCGGGGAAGCTGGGATACTTCACTCTTCATTACGGTTTTCAGGGACTTTCATCGCTCTGATCAGCGGATGATTTGCTTTCGAGGGTTTTGTGGCCCATCACAGCTGCTCTTCGGGACAGATATCCGGAGGATTATTTCTGGGTTATGCTTTGGTTATGCTGTTGGGAACCATCCAATAGCATGGCAGAAATGGCGGGAAATCCCTCGACACGTCCATTCAGGACACAGAAGGCTTAAACCGAAGGAAAAGCGAAGTGCATTAGTGGCACTCCGAGAAAGCGATAGAGTTTCAAGATCTCGTCTCGTGTTTTAAAAAGCAAAAAGCGTCCTGTAGGTTAGCCAGAGGGGACATTCCATTCGGTTGTAATGAGCAGAGACACATAATCCACATCTACTGCAGCACCGCCTCGTTCTTCAGCAGTGTCATCATCCTCATCCCCGGACGCTTATAGATCTGGACTTGTGCAACGATCTAAAAGTAGATGTTTACAGTCAAAGCAGTTCAGTTATGCACTTATTTAAATCCAGAGCTACATATTGCACGGTCAGCGTAAATAACATGGCCTAGTTATTCACTTCCTGCCATTTTCTTATTTTTCAGGCACTAAAAACACGATATACACATATACACACACCTATATAATATATATGTGTGTACGTGTGTGTGTGTACATGTATATATGGATGTGCATATATAGTATATGTATGTGTGTGTATATAAATGTATGTATGCATATATGTGTGTGTATGTATTTATATATATATATATACAGTATATATGTATGTATGTGTGCATGTATATATATAGATATAGATACACGCGCGCACGCACGCACACACACACAGACAGACCATATATATGCATATATATATACACATATACACACACCTATATAATATATATGTGTGTACGTGTGTGTGTGCATGTATATATGGATATGTGCATATATAGTATATGTATGTGTGTGTATATAAATGTATGTATGTATATATGTGTATGTATTTATATATATATATATATATATATATATATATACAGTATATATGTATGTATGTGTGCATGTATATATATAGATATAGATACACACATGCGCGCGCGCACACACACACAGACCATATATATGCATATATATATATATACACATATACACACACCTATATAATATATATGTGTGTACGTGTGTGTGTGTGTGTGCATGTATATATGGATATGTGCATATATAGTATATGTGTGTGTATATATAAATGTATGTGTACATGGGTGTATGTATGCATAGAGATATAGATATATACAGTGTATATATGTATGTGTGTGTGTGTATGTATATATATAGTTTTATTTTAATTGTGAAGTATTTATATATAATGAATTTAAATACGTAAAGCATTTATTGTACCGTCTTTAATTAAATAGCTGAATTAAATTTAATTTATCACAATTCATTTTATATCTTTTAATTAAAAAATAATAATAATAAAAAAAAATGATCAAAAAATTTCAAATTAATATGAAAAAAATGTTTTGAAAAAATTACAAAAAAACTAAAATGTCTAGATGTATTACATTAATGAGGATTTGGAGGGAAAATGTGTTTAATTGTCATGAAAATATCTTTGTCACAATGAAAAATCTTTATGCTTAATGGTGTGTGTATATATATATATATATATATATAAATAATGGCATATACTTTATATATAAGGACCATTTTTTTTGTAATTTATTTTATACACACACACACACATCATTCTTTTGGAGTGAAATATGATTTTGGGGTGAAATATGACATCCACCAACAAAAAAAAAAGAGCACTAATGACAAAAAAATAACCAATTTAGAATCAGAAACAGAAACCGCACTAAACATGCATTTGCAGATTCTCTGGCCAACAGAAGCGGATCTTCTCTCAGACACAACGAGATCCTGGAGAGCTCGAGCTTTAATAACAAACGAAGTATCTAAAGATTTCTTTCAAATAAATATTTATAGAGCGCAGTGACTCATCGGGGATGTCGAGCAGTCGTTCAGGGTCGTCGCTCGGGTCTGAGATTCAACGGAAAGGAATGTGTTGTGATAGCGTGACGTCCTGTATGTTTACACGGCAGACCGTCACGCAAACATGTGATCTCACACAGCGATACGTACGTCTGCACAAAACGAGTCTCGCCGCGTCATTCAGCTTTGACCAAAAAAATAATAAATATCCAACACTATTTAGTAAAGGTTGAGCGAATGTAAAACACACATTTTTGGTTTTCAACCGGCAAATAAGAGTGTTTGTGAAGCGTGTACGAGAAACATGGGCTCTGACCACACTGTGTGTTTATTTATAATCTAAAAGACAAAAATACAACCAGAAAAAAATGTCAAAATAATAAATCAGACAACAATGAATCATCCGTGCGAGCAGAACTAACTCAATTTAAAATGACGTTTAGCAAAAAGACAAATTCTTCTGCTCAAATACACACTTGTCCAATTAAAGGTTTGGAAAGTTTGTGGGAGAATCCAGATGGAAGCGTAGTTTCTCGGCCTCCTTCAGATCTTGCGTTTCTTCCATTCCGGCTGATCTTTGTCACCCTCCTCTTCCTCGTCCTCCTCCTCGGCAAACATCGGCTCTGGTTGCGTCCTGTCCAGGGCAAAAAAAACACGTCATGAGACACGTTCAATATCACACGCGGCGTTTACTGGTCGCCGGTGCATCTATATGAGAACAGAACGCATGACAGAGTCACACGTTTAGAAGAGGGATGATGGGGAGACTCACAGGGATTAATCTAGTTCCCTACTTTCATTCGTCCACAGCGTACTGATTAAAACACAACATCTGCTCTGTGTGTGACACCAGCACACACACACACTTTTTAGCTAGCAAGGACTATTTTTCCCTATCCAGCTTTCTCTATCGAGTCTGCGTTTTAGATTATGGGAGGCACTTCCGGTCTCTTTTTACATTATATTCCGCTGTAACAGTATATCCTGCGCACTTATGGTCTGTTCTCCTGATATAATTTACCATATATCCCATGAATAATTCACTGGAATCTCTCATTTTTCTTCACGTCTCTTTCTAGGTTTGTTTCCACACGCAATCGTCTCCTTTTTCACTTCCGATCCCTATTATCAGCGTTTACTGGAATCTTTCTTTAAAGAAGGTAAATATGATTATTGTCCGTTACAATGGCAGAAATCGCTTTCAATCATCACATTAAATTGTATAGAAATAAATAAACATTTTATTTCAGCTAGTTAATAACTAAATAATAACTTTAAAATGCATTCCAGTGCAAATTAATACTAAAATCAGTATCAAGTATCTAAAATACTTGAGAGAAAAATGTTAGGAGATAGAAACAACAATTATCATTTTGTTTAGTTACTACAAACGCAACAAAAAGTTACTAAATTAAAACAGAAAATGTACAATTTTATTCAAAAGAACATTAACATGTGTGTAATATATATATATATATATATATATAAATTGCATTCCTGCTAGTTATTAAAAATTGCACCAAATGCATTGTTATTGGTATCTCAAACCATGCAACAGGTTTGTGTTGTCAAGAGGTCAATCTGTTGTGTCAAACATCTCTGATTCGACCGACACATTTCAACTGATGACGGACGACAGGAGAGCCGTTACAGCGATGACCTGAATTCACACGACACCTTCTCAGGTGTCAATGACACAGTGTGTGTGTGTGTGTGTGTGTGTGTGTGTTCGGACACCCGAAGACAGCTATTAGAGCGGCACGACACGAGCACTATGAGCGTAACAGGATCATTAGTTCTTTGTTCATTAGCGTCGGCGTGTCATTACTGTAGTAATGGAGTGATGAGATGAGCTCTTCTCTCACTAATGATGAAGATACAGTTACACACCGTCAGTCAAACAAACACACTCATACACACCTGTGACACAAAACAGCACATCACCTGACTAACATGAGGTTCAATTTAATCAGCGGTATCCTTACTTTTTAAATCTACAAATTATATTAAGCATATTCAAAAAAAAAAAAAAAAAAAACTCAAAAGGTATTGTACATTTTGAGAATGCTTGTTTCTCCATATTAACTATAACTGTAATAATAACTGTAATATTACTAATACTGAAACTGACTTAACTATGGAAGCTTGTTTCTGCCGCGGAATAAAAAATACAAAAGGTAATTGCGCATTTCATCTCACAATTTATGCAGTTATGAGAAAATAGTCATAAATTGCAAGATAAAAATGTACAATTCTGAGAAACATAGTCATAATTGCAAGAAAAGGATGAAAACGGGTATATTTTCTTTAAAAAAAAGAATCTGAATCAGACTGATATTGATCATTAAAACAGAACTAATTACAGCCGATGCCAATATGGTCACCAATATATATTCCGCATGTAGTTTTTGTATTATATAGACTGTATTTAAACAGAATCTCAGCGTTCAGTATTTAAAACAGTATCCGTGTTCATTCATAAAGCGCACGGCTCTGATCTCGTCACGCTATCCGTCGCAGACAGGTTTTGTCCGCTCGATTCTGCTCTGCCAGTGGCGCAGCTGAACGGACCACCACGGAAAACAGATCCATGTGTTATTCTCCAGATAAACATCCAACAGAAGACGAGATGAACAGATAAAACTCCTGACAGCTTCTTATCGCGCAGCATATTTCAGCTTCACTGCGACACATACGGACAGAATGATTTTACTACACATGAACGACATAAACCTGTGGCTTCCACATGCATTAAAAGATCCATAAACCTGGAAAACCTTTTTCATGGAATCACTCTTCCTATGACAAGAAGCGCAATTTGGCATTAGGGTTAGGGTCTATCTTATTTTAGTATTTTGTTAAAAAAATAAAAATGAAAATAAATATCAGGATGTAATCCATCACTGGAGTATGAAGAAAATCATAACAAAGAAATTGCATTTTTGGCAGCGACTGTGAATGTTTTATCTGATGATAATCCGCACGGTACAGAGAAGCCAAAACACATAAGATAAGAAATGATTTAAAGTTTAAAACTTGACTTGGGCGATTTTGTCTTTTTCTACCTATAAACATTAAAAATACATATTAACAAATATAAACAAAAAATAATAAAATAAAATAAATATATTATATAAATATATCTATACAATAATTAAATACAAATATTTTAAGTAAATATATATTTAAAACTTGGGTAATTGTGTCTTTTTCTACCAATAAACAAAAATTGTTTAAAACATCCAATATATATAATTATTTTTTTTATTAATTTTTTTTTTTTTTTGACTTGGGTGATTTTGACTTTTTACCAATAAACATTAAACAAATTTTGTTTATCAAATTTTAAATTATATGAATGAAATACATTTATATAATAATTAAATAATAAAATATATTTCAAGTAAATAAATCAATAAAAATATTAACAAAATATATACACTAATTTATATAATATATATATATATATATATATATATATATATATATATATATATATATATATTTATAAATATATATATATATATATATATATATATATATTTTTTTTTTTTTTTTAATGTTTTTTTGACTTGGGTGATTTTGACTTTTTACCAATAAACATTAAACACATTTCTTTTTATCAAATTTAAAATTATATAAATGAAATACATTTATATAATAATTAAATAATAAAATATATTTCAAGTAAATAAATCAATAAAAATATTAACAAAATATATACACTAATTTATATTATATATATATATATATATATATATATATATTTTTTTTTTTTTTTTAATGTTTTTTTGACTTGGGTGATTTTGACTTTTTACCAATAAACATTAAACACATTTTTTTTAATCAAATTTAAAATTATATAAATGAAATACATAATAAATCCATAAAATCCATAAAAAAATCCATAAAAATATTTACAAAATATATACACTAATTTATATATATATATAAAATATATTTACTAATTTTTTTTTTTACTTGGGTGATTTTGACTTTTTATCAACAAACAATAAACAATTTTATTTTATTTCATTTTAATCAAATTATTATATATAAATTAGTTATATAAATGAAATAAATTTATATAAATGTATTTATATAATAATTAAATAATAATAATAATAATATATTTCAAGTAAATAAATCCTTAAAAATATTTACAAAATTTATACACTAATTTATATAATAATTAAAAAAAAACAAAAACATTTTAATGCATTTTTACATATATTTTCATGCACACACACACACCACTGGAGTATGAAGAAAATAATAACGTAATAATAGTTCATCCACACGGTATAGAGAACTCAAAAGGCACAAGATAAGGAATGATTCATTGATTTTATCAAACAAAAATATTTGAACACTTAAAAACATCTGAATGTCACTGCATCAGACATAAAACATATATGAAAGTGTAGTTTATTGTTCTTCACCCACTTGCTTTTGTATTTTATGTAATTCAATAATATTCAGATATTTTTAAGAGTTCACATTCTTCTCGAGGTCACTGTATTTGTTATTTTGGGACAGTGAAGTTAAAAACGTCCCCGTGCTCATGAATCGCGTCCCCCTCACCCTTCAGAGCTCAGTGTGAAACCTGAGACGCATCTGAAGATCTCCAAACCCTTCAAACATTAATGCATCTGTTGTGTGAGGTGTGACACACCGGTGTCATCTGAACTACTGCTCTAGTTTCAGCAACACCTCGAGCTCCGGCGTCACCTGCGCACCTGCCAGCTGCTGTAATTACACTGAGATATTACTTCATCACGACCAAATTATACAGCAGCATCACATGCTTTCTTCAAATAAAAGGCAATCCCAGAATATATATATATATATATATATATATATAGTAATTGTGCAGTTAATTCTCATATTGTATTTTCAGAAAGTTTTGGAATATTTTTCCTCTCCCCAAATTTGTCACTACCGAAACACAAAAATAAATAATTTAATAAGAAGGGTTACATTGATCTATTAAGATTTGAAAATGATTTGCACAACTGTACTAAAATTTTGATTATGTGTTCACTTTTGTCACTGCCAAAACAATGATGTCAGTACCGAAATATGTGGTGAAGTTCTGGTAGTGACAATTTTAGAAACTTTTGAGCCTAGCTCAAAGATGCTAATCAACACATGCTTAGCTAGCACAGTTCTGAATAGTTGTACACACATAAAAACTACATTTTATGGAATAACACCCAAAAAATGATGATGTCACAACCAAAACTTTACCATGTTTCAGTTGTGACTGTTTCGGTAATGACAATTTTAGATACTTTTGAACCTAGCTCAAAGATGCTAATCAGCACATGGTTAGCTAGCACAGTTCTGAACAGTTGTACACAGAAAAATGACTAAATTTGATTGAATAACACTCCAAAAACAATGATGTCACAACTGAAACTTCACCACGTTTCGGTCGTGACTGTTTCGGTAATGACAATTTTAGATACTTTTGAGCCTATCTCAAAGATGCTAATCAACACATGGTTAGCTAGCACAGTTCTGAACAGTTGTACACAGAAAAATGACTAAATTTGATTGAATAACACTCAAAAAACAATGATGTCACAACTGAAACTTCACCAAGTTTCGGTCGTGACTGTTTCGGTAATGACAATTTTAGATACTTTTGAGCCTAGCTCAAAGATGCTAATCAGCACATGGTTAGCTAGCACAGTTCTAAACAGTTGTACACAGAAAAATTACTAAATTTGATTGAATAACACTCCAAAAACAATGATGTCACAACTGAAACTTCACCACGTTTCGGTCGTGACTGTTTCGGTAATGACAATTTTAGATACTTTTGAGCCTAGCTCAAAGATGCTAATCAACACATTGTTAGCTAGCACAGTTCTGAACAGCTGTACACAGAAAAATGACTAAATTTGATTGAATAACACTCAAAAAACAATGATGTCACAACTGAAACTTCACCACGTTTCGGTCGTGACTGTTTCGGTAATGACAATTTTAGATACTTTTGACCCTAGCTCAAAGATGCTAATCAGCACATGGTTAGCTAGCACAGTTCTGAACAGTTGTACACACATAAAAACTACATTTTATCAAATAACACCCAAAAAAGTTTGCTTAATTGGAGAAAAAAGGTGTTTGGTAGTGACGTTTCCTTAAAGCGACACACAGATTTTCAGACTTTTGAACACATTTAACTCCGAATGATGGACCTATCTACTCTGAAAGAGAGGCTATGAGAGGGAGGGACACAGGAATACTTCCTGATCATAAAGTGTGTTGAAATCAGTCTCAGCTAAAGGACTAAAACATACACTGTTTCGGTAGTGACGTGAAAATGCGGGACACGGTTTTTAACATAAAGCTTCATGATTTAAAAATAAAAAGTTGAAGTTTAGGAGTTTAGGGTTCAGGACAGACACCTCCCAATTGAAAGTACCCAATAAATGAAGATTTTATTTATATGAAGGTTACTGGTATTTTAAATATTATTGTGGGATTCAGTAGATAATAGAAGGATCTTAGTAAACATCTAAAACTTGAATACTTAGATGCTTTTTTGGTTGTGGGACAGCAGTTTGCACCAGTTCTGTAGAATGGCTCATATATATATATATGGAATTTTTTATATGTATTTTCTCCCCCTTGCATTAGTGCAGCAGGTTCAGTAGTGGTGACATCTGCAGCTCACTTGGGAACAGCGCTGGTGTTTCTGTCAGTTTAAGCTAACACTCTCCGCTCTGGTCTGTGTCTTACTTTTTATAGGCTGGGGCGACCCAGTAAGGGTTCTCTGCGGCCTCTTTGGCATGACGCAGGATCGCCTCTCGCGGGTTGCTGTCGTCGGTTTTGTCCAGGGCGATGTTTTTCACGATGAAGGAGGACAGCGTACCGCCGTGGGCAGCCACACGACCACCCCGACCTGCTCGAGGACAAAAGCAAAGATCAGAGCAGAACAAATACAGACACAAATCCATCATTCAGCCTCCCTCACTTACACAGAGGCCATATTGTGCCCTTTTACAAAGTCTTGATGTTGTTTTTGGGCTCTACTACAATTGAATGTTGATTATTCTCCTCATATTCTGCATTGTTGCAGCTCCTCTCTTCCCAGTCTGTCAGTAACGCTCTGTTTACTTCCTGTTTCTATGAAGCTGAAAAGCACAATGTGCTCTGATTGGTCGGCCAGAGCAGTGTGTTGTGATTGGTAACTGGTAGTTTCAACACACTACTAACTAACTCAACCAGGCCCCGCCCCTTTATTCTGCACATGAATTATTTAAATGAGGAACATTGTGAAGAAAACTCAAGACTACAATGGAGTTCAGAAACAGTGACACTGATATAGAGAAGAACTGGGAGCTTTTTCATGCTCAAACAGCAACATTAAAGAAAGTTGAACATGGAAAAAAGCAGAATAGGTCTTCTTTAAGCAAAACACGCGGGGAAAGTGTATTAATGCTGTGACTGAACTTGAGAGGTGCAGAGATGTGACGGCTCAACTGGTGTCTGCTGATCGGAGAGTTTCTGTGATATCCTGTACTGCAGAATCAGACCGGACGAGCGCAGACGGCCACACCTGATCCTCTGCCAAGGCTTTAATGTAATCTAGTGGAGTGTTTACTCAAGCGCTGGTGGAACATCTTGGCATTGAGACTCAGACTCACTCGAGCAGCTTGTTGGACGACTAAAAACTGTCAAATATATGTGCCGCTTATTTGGACACTGTGCCATTTCATTTCAGTTTATTTACTATAAAGTTTGCTTTTTTTTTTTTTTTTTTTTGCAAACCTGGTGCTGAAACTTGGAATGTAGAAATACAGTTTAAAACTTTTTTTCTACCAATAGACTAAATATAAATGTGCTATTAATTAATTGTTTTTTGAATTTAATATAGTAAAAATTAGTTTTTTAATGTATGTATTTATATAATTAAGTATTTATGTATTATTATTATATTTTAAATATAATTATAATTTAAATGTTTATATATATATATATATATATATATATATAGTAAAATAGTTTTTGTTTAATGTATGTATTTTAATAATTATTAAATAAATATATATTACATTTATAACTTAAATGTTTTATATATATATATATATATATATATGACTTTAATATAGTAAAAAAATTCTTCAATGCATTTATATAATGATTAAATAAATATATAATAATTTAAATTTAAGTTTTATATATATATATATATATATATATATATATATAATTTTTATTAAATGTATTCACATAATGTACTATTAATTCATAATTTTTTATTTAATATATTAAAAATGTAATGTATTTATTTATATAATGATTAAATAAACAATTTAAATGTTTTTTTTTTACTTAATATAGTAAAAATGTTTTGTTTAATGTATGTATTTATATAATGATTAAATAAATATATTTAATAATTATAATTTAAATGTTATATATAATTGTTTAAGTAAAAATATTATATATTATTTATTACATTGAAGAATAGATTTAGGGGCTAATAGTTTAACCCTAATTTTGGTTTATAGTTACTTATATTAAAAAATATAACAAATAAAGAAAAATATATTTGATTATTTATCTTCCTGTCACAGTTTTAAGAAATGTTAATTTTGTTAATAGTCGAAAAAGTTTGCAGGACCATTTTGCATGGAAAATATGGAACATAATTACAAAAAAATTGTGGTTTTAATGTTTTACAGACAGGACCTTCTTCATGAGAGTCTGATCTTCAGGAGGTTCACCTCACCTGGACCGGAGACGGGCGGCTCGGGTTTGTGGGATTTGAGAGGGTCGAGTCGGTCCTTCTCCAGCTGCTTCCTGGTGCTGCGCTGACGAGCCTCGCGAAACATGGGCAAAGCGTGAGCTGCGAGAAACACACATGAATCACATGACACAGTCATTGGACATGAACAACACCAGCTACAGCACACTAAACTAAAGGAGTACTATGGGAATACTACACTCTTCAGACGCGCCATAGCAGCACTATGCTTTATTTACTTTTGATTAAGTCGCCCACATTTCACAGCTTGCCAAACACAACCAAAATAAATGGCTGGATGTGATGGTCATGTGTGTGTGCATGTGTGTTTTACTCCAGGGTCACAGGGAGACGTAGGAAAGATGGAGCGATTTTCCATTCAGGACTCCACACGCTACATTAAGCAAAAAGGTTACCGGTGACACATGTCCGGTTTTTTCCCTCAATGGTCCATCATCCTGTTTCACGTCACCTCAAATTTTCCATCGCTATTTCCTGAGCAGTACGGCACTGTCATGCGAGTTTTGAAGGGTCTGTAAGTTCACGAGTGTTGATCACGCGCTGGCGTGAGTGAGGCTCTCGTGGCACACACGTGGCTGCTGGAGTGTCGCGCGCTAATGGCATCGTGCCCCTCGGGTGAGCCTCGGCACGGGGCAATCCGATGGAAAGCACTCACTCCGTGCAAACACACACACACACACACAAACATACACACTACACAGCCTGGTTAATGGGTCTGTGGCAGGACTGGATGTAGGATGGCACCTCTCAGGGCAGGACGGGGCAATATTATCATCCGCCGCTAATGCGTGTCTGTGTACATACAGCAGCGTCCAAACATCTGACAGCAATGCTGGAAATTTAACTTTTTTTCTTATTTAATACTAAATCTATCATTATTAATTATATAAGCTGAATGATATTTGCTTTACTAACAGCAGTACAATAATAATAAGAACAATTCAATAATTATTCTATATAAAATATGTATAAAATAAATATATATTATATTTAAATAATAAAATAAAATTATATATATATATATATATATATATATATATATGCTAATATTTATAATTTTAATATTAATGATATTTATAAAATAAATAAAAATTTGCAATAATTAAATAATAATTTATTACAATTTCTAAGCTGGAGCTACATGAACAAAACCATATGCTGATTTTCTGCTCAAGAAACATTTTATTTTTCAGGATTCTTTGATTAATAGAAAGTTTTTCAGCAGAAATCTTCTGTAACATTAACATTAAAATAAATGTCTTTACGGTCACTTTTGATCAGTTTTAATGCATCATTGCTGAATAAAAGTATTAAATTATCTGATTCTGCAAAATAGTGCAGAAAACGTTTGTTTTCTCATAATCCTAAAACTTCCTGTTTATTTCAACCATCCAGATTTTTGGATTGTTATGCTTTTTTGCACATATTGACAGCAGAGAACAGGAAGTGATGTGGAAGACGGCCCAATTGAGCAGCAAAGCACACGGCTCTGACACATATATGACAAATGTATTTGAGCGCGTTTACATATGATCTCCTCTACAGGTGCGGTGTCATATACTCACGGGTGATGATGTAATCTTGTGTCAGCGTCTCTGCGTGTTTCTCCTTCCTCTTGCTCTTCACCACACACAACATGGCACCTCTGAAGATCATGGAAAACAGGATATTAGCTTTTAAACACACAATGCCATGGGGTTTCGCAAGAAAGATAGCTAAAAATCAGTTTAAAATAAAAGAACATATGCTTTAAAATAAGCTACAACAACTACAAATAAAGATATAAACACACACACATTATATATTTTATAATTATTATTATTTAAGAACCAGAAATCTCACTGTCATGCAAACATGGTGTATTGAAAAAAGTGCAGAAAAACACCACAAAATAAATAAATAAAATTATATAATTATATTAAATTCTCAGAGTCTTGGAAAACTTGGACATTTAAAAGGAATTTTAAAAGTTTGATTTCTTGACCTGAAAATATGGAAATGAATAAACATCTTAAAACATCATGGAAAGTTCTATAATAAATATAAATATTCTAGTTATATCAAGCCCTAAAGTATTAAAATTGCTATTTGTGAGAAAAAAAAATGTAATTACAGAATTTATTTATTATATAAATTATTTAAATTATTTGAATATATTACCACTATTATCATTTAATTTTTGTAAATAAAAAAAAGTTTAAATATAAATATTCTAGTTATTTCAAGCTCTAAAGTATTAAAGTTGCTATTTGTGAGTAAAAAATAATTTAAAAAACAATTATGAACTACTGGAAAATTGAATTATAGAATCTATATTATTAAATAAATTAATTAATTATTATTTATTTTAATATATTATCACTCCTAGTTTTTGTGAATGAAAAGGTTTGAAAACAAAAGCGCTTTGTTTCAACAGGACGTGACTTTGTTCTAAGCATGCAGACAATTGATTTTGCCCTCAGACGACATTAATGGAGTCATGAATGACACCGAATGAGTCATTTTGTGAGTTTCCTCGCTTTAATCAGTCGGTTCAATCAGTCCAAATCTGGCTGGAATCGTTACTGGACAAACACGGGCGGAAAAACAGGGAAAAGTGTGAAGTGTGACGGACACCCAAACCAACTGCACCTCTGACTCTTGACTGGGTCGTAGTAGACCTTCGCCAGACCGTTCCCCGTTCCGACCATGATCTGATTCAGCTTGGGATGCCAAAGACAGCGGACGACGCTCTGAAATAACACGAGATGAGAGAATGAGAGGAAATACAGAGTGAGAATTCATTATTTGAACAGGAAACAAACATAAACCGATCGCAGAAAAAGTCTGTGTGAGGGTGACGTCTGATATCTCTGGCCGTCCAGCTCATCTCCAGTTGACTATATTTGGCGGTCGGGAAGAGGCCCGGATCTCAGAGACGGCCTGTGACAAACAAGCCACTGCCAGGGGCATGTGTTAAGGATTTGTGGGCATGTGTGACAGTGTGTTTGTGTGTGTGTGAGACTGAGGAACAGACTCATGAATACCTGGAATCACATGCAGGCTTCATGCTGCACATTTCTATACAATGACAGTTCATTAGTGACCATGTCCAAAAAGGAGAAAATGACACCATTAAAGTTGTAAAAACACCCAAAAAACCTGTTACGATCGTACTTGCTTGTGACAGGAGAAATCCAACCCAAACAAATAAATAAATATAACAGATTAATAATAATAATAAATATAGCTGCAAGCAGCGATACGGGGCCAAGACCCTGAAGGGGCTGTAGGGCGATGCAGAGCAGGAAGAGCAAAAACAGCAGAAATTGAACAAACATGAAAAACAGCCGGCTCAGAATTACGGGTGAGAATGAACTCAAAATGTGCAGAAGTTTAAATGAAATTGAAAACAGCATAAAAAAAAATAAAAATTATTTCTAATCCAAGAGGAATAAAGATCAGTACAATGCTGACCCGCATAATAAAGGAATCAAAACACAATTTCATAAAACTGCTCCACCCTGGATTCAAACCCACAATCTTTGGGTATGGTGCTTATCAGGCTTCTGGTTTTACACATTGAGCTACTTTAGGATGCACATTCACCAGGCTGCTGAAGAGAGAGTGTGTGAATGAGCACATAACTATCACCTAGCATGTTAACCAGAATAGCATGCTAAGCTAACTTAATGCTAATATAACTTATGGTTAACCTGATAGCTGAAGAGCCATATTAGAAAGAATGACAACTGGCTAGCATGCGAACCAATTAGCATGCTAAACTAGCTGGCATAAGACAACAAACGCAGGCAAGGTCACATTCTTAGATGAACATCTTGGGAAGTTCAGTCATATCTGTGCAGCTCGGTCCAAAGATCATCTGAGCTGATTTTGGACAAAATTTGAGAACATTTTTAGGAGGAGCAACAAAAAAACTTTTTCATTTACTTCAATATGGCAGACAAGCACATTTAAGGAAAATGACAAATGACACATTGTCGGAATCGGCCAATAAATTTGGACAATGTTTTCAAAAGTTATGTGTTTTTGCAAAATTCCTTATATATAAACCTTTCCGGTACCTTCAGGACATTCGGATGATGATACATACCAATTTTTGTGCCGATATGTCAAATTGTTTAAAAGATGTAGCAATTTGCGACAACATTCAAAATGGTGGCCAGATGGTTCATCTGATCCTGGCAAAATCAGTATCCTCGGATTCGGCATGACACCAAGATCATGATTTTGACAAACTTTTCAAAAGTTATGAACCAAAATAGCCATTTTTCAGATCTCGTGACCTGTAGGTGGCGCTGTTCCCAAATTAGCAAACGAAACTGAATATTGTACTTTTCAAAATGGCCGCTACTGTAATGGGCGGAGACTTAATGTTAGATGTTGAATGTGATCAGCATGAAGAGAGTGTTCTAATGTGTATTTAATTTTTCTAGAACAAACGGTTCAAAAGTTATAACCTTTAGAAAAGTGCATTTTTGAAGTGGTGGTGGCGCTATAGAGTCGGTCCTATAGACTTGCTATATGAGGTCCCTGTTCATATCATCATCATATCCTGTATGAGGTCTTGTTTTTTAATATTTATAACAGGATATAGAGTGCTGTTTTCCCAAATATCAGCATGATCGCAAATGTGACAGTCTATTGATTTTATGCAACAGTTAAATAAACAAGAAGTTAATGTTAGGTGACTTTAAAGGGGACCTATTATTAAGCTGTCACTAGCAAAGCTTAATGACTACCCTAAGACAACATTCTAAAACATGCTAATGCTAATTTATGTTAACAACATGCTAATTCATGCTAGCAGTATGACAAATCATGCTAGCATACTAATTCATTCTAACAATGTGTTGAAAAATACTAACAACATGCTAAATCATGTTATCAACATGCTAATTCATGCTAGCAAAATGATAATCAATGCTAACTGCATGTTAAAACATGCTAGCAACATGACAAATCATGCTAATTCATGCTAACAATTTGTTAAAACATACTAGCAACATGGCAATTCATGTTAACAACATGGTAATTAATAGTAATATGTTAAAACATGCTATCTCATGTTAGCAGTGTGTTAAAACATGTTAATGCATGTCAGCAACATGTTAATGCATGTCAGCAACATGCCAATTCATGCTAGCAATGTGCTAAAACCAAACGGCAACCTCCCCCAGTTTCTCTTGAAGCCAATACAGAAGTGACTTAAAATGCAATTCATCGACCGGCCGCTAGGGAGAGGTTCCAAAAGAGAGAATCTCTTTGAGTCCCATGTTAAAATGGCCAACTTTACAGCAGAAAAAAATCTGTTTACAGCTGGTACAAATTGTGGTTTTGGTCTATACAGCTAATTTTGCTCTTCATGAGAACTCTGAGGGGAGTGAATTCTTTTATAACTCGTCCGTTTAAGTTATATTAAGCCTTAAATTTCTGTATAATTAAGGGCGTGGTCACTTGAGTGACAGGTTTGCCGCTGCTGTCTGTGAGCTATCATATTACCTCAGCTAATTCCAGCCTCTGAATTTGGCATCTCTGCCGTGTTTGTGCTTTTTTTTTCTGGATTATTTTATACAATTATAAAATAATATGCCGTTAATGGTCAAGACTCGAGACATGTGTGTCTGTGTAGATGTGCACGCATGCAGAAGACAAACACACGTTGTTGGATCATGGCATTGGCTAAAAGTTTTGTTCCCTACGATTTACTACAATGACAATGGCAGGAGGATATAATAGAAATGTGATGCAAACAATTGATAATATATCAATATTTCATGGAATTAACGCTTTTGTGGACAAAAATACTGTTTTTTGTTTTCCAATGGACATTTTACCCAAGTGCCACAGATTGGATTCATCTCGCGATCGCGATTTCATTATAAAGGTATGAAGTCCCAAATTGATTTTTCATGTTGTTTTTTTGCACACCTGACACAAATTACAATTACTGGTGTTGGAGCATCTATATCATAAAAAAGACACCGTATACTGACAGTAAACCTTTAGAATTTTCAAATGATGTTATCTTTATTAATATTTTAGATAGTATCTTAGATAGATAGCAGGCAAAGGAGCTATCTAACATGATCACGTCGAGCTAGGCGGGCGTGGTTTCGGTTCCAACCACGTCCCGCCTCTTTGCCCATTTTCAGTTATCCGGGAGTGACGTGCGGTGACGTGCTAAGATGGCAGCGGCCCCATTTTTGCTTCAAAAATGCTCTTCAGAAATCTACGGGTGACGTCACGGACACTACGTCCATTTTTTTTTTTACAGTCTATGACTAAAACATGCTAATTCACGTTAGCAACATGCTAATTCATGCTAGCAACATGCTAATTCATGCTAGCAACCTTTTAAAACATGTTAATTCATGCTAACAATGTCTTTTTTCCACTTCACTAAATTTAAAGCTTATAAAACATTCAAACTTTCATACGGTTTTGTCAAGCCAACGTCAAAGTTTGTCCCAACGAACTCTACTCATCTAGTTCATATTGTATCAAATCACTTCTAATCCCTGTTCTCTAATTTTTTTTTCTTTGCTCTCATGGCCTGGTCATTATGCTGGTCATTAAGGTTGATTTTGTTTACAGTCGTGATTGTAATTTTTTTGGAGGGGGGATCCAACGGTTTGTTCAAAACAGGCCTCCGAATTGCAAAGGCCACCTCCGAATATCATCATACTGTGTCCAAGAAAGTTCTCTTTCCGAACAGATCTATGCAGATCATTCCCCTGTGCAGATCAGGAAAGACCTGCGGAGGTATTTGGGTGAAATCTGCTTAGCCTCCAGCTGTTCGGCTCCAAACCCGTGCCGGGCTTCCTTTCTGCCTGCAATCCACCAGCCGGACTCAGTTAAGCCTGCCTGACCTAGAATACGGCTTTAGACCCTCCCCCCATCCCGTAGCAGGGGTCTCTACGGCCCTTATTGACTTAACGGGATGTACGGGGTTAATCTGTCTCCGTGGGCATGTGGCCGAGTAATTGATTATTTAGAAAAGATCTGGCCGTGGATCTGAAATGTGCTTCCAGCTGAGCCTTTTTTTTTGCCGGAATACAAACGTAATCTTGCAGATATCATGTGCGTGGAGGCTTTAGATCGAGCACATCTGTATATTAGTGGATCACGGCGTACGGCGGTCATGCTGTCCACAGGTATGCTCGCCAACAATTACTTGCAATCATGCCACACAGAGACCCTGGATAAGAACAGCAAACAATCAGGAAAAGCAGCACAGGGGAATTCAGTTTCAGAACGGCTGAAAATAGCGATATATATATATCGGCCCAAACATGCATCTACGGCTCCCACCGCTGTCCTGTTTGCCTCCAGAGTCCTTCATGTGCCAGTGAAACAAACACTCATAATGCAAAGTATTTACATGCAGCTCAAATGTTTCTGCTAGCATGGAGAGGAATGATAATAATGGCGATGTGAGTGAATCAGGTCTTTCTTCAGCACATTCACTGCGGTTATGGCAAAGACTGAAGGGGCATTTCAACAACTTATTCAATCTTCCATCTTTTGTAAACAAAACAAGCTGTTTACAGGACAGGATGACAGGAGGAGCATGTGCCAAAGTGGAGCAAATATGACGGCCATCTATATATATATATATATCTATAAAAATTCTAATATATTATATTGAAATGATGAATTAATAATAAAAATAATAGTAATAAGTTACATATTCACATAAAAATTAATAATTATACATTAGATATAATGCATAATATACATAAATGACTAAGTTATATATTATTATATTAATTTATTATTTTATATAGTGATATATAGTAATTTTATATTTTAATAGTACCATATAATATGAAATAATAATAATAAATTAGATATATAATACAATGTCTAATATTTTAATTTCCAATAATGAATTAATAGTAAAAACAAATTAAATACAAAATAAATAAAATAAAAACGTTAATATATTAATTTGAAATAATGAATTAATAATAATAAAAATAAATTATATATAACATAATATACATAAAATACATAATTAAAATAAATTCTAATATATTAATTTGCAAAAATAAAATAATACTAATACAAAGAAGTTACATATAATTTACATAAAATTTATTTAATTTAATAATAATACATTTGATATAATGCATAATATACATAAATATCTAAAATAAGTTATAATATACAAATTTATTATTTTATAATAATATTATTATTTAATTATTAATTAAATAATAATAGTACAATATAATTATTATATACATAAAATAAATCTAATATTATATATATATATATATATATATATATATATATATATATATATATATATATATATATATATATATATACCAGTAATTTGCAATAATGAATAAAATAATATAATACACTGTATAAAATAAATACTTCTACTACTCATAATAATAATAATAAATAAGATATATAAAATATAATGTATATGAAGTGTATGTAATATTAATGATGAATTATTAGTGAATCAGGTTTCTCCTCAGCACATTTACTGCTGTTGTGGCAAAGACTGAAGTGGTATTTCAGCATCTTATTCAATCTTCCTTTTTTCCTAAACAAAACAAGCAGTTTACGGACAGCATGAACACGTGGCAGGAGCCACACGACTGCTTTCCAATGCTTTCACAGTTCGATTCGGTGTGTTGGAGTAAAAGGGGGTTTTCCGACTGAGGTGCACAACACTGAAAAGACATGCAGTGAAATAGTGTTTGAACTCAGAAACACCTGTGGAGGCAGGAGGAGAGGTGTTAAACATGAGAGGAATACGCCTGGAGTCTGTCCTAACATTAACATTAACCTGCTTTCAGCTCGAAGTTTATATTGTAGTTCTAGCTTCAGTCTGTCTGTACAAGTCCAGTTCAGACAAAGACGATGCACACACTTAAATAAACATTGTATCACTTAAATGTGAGCAGCACTGGTTCTGTTTTAGTTTTTGGGCATCGAGTTGCATTCCAACCGCCCGACGCAGACGGACCAACAGGCTTCCCGGAGGACGCAGATGTCTCACCTGGTTTTTGCACCTTGTGAAAAAGTCAGCGAAGCCGAGAACCACCCCTGGAGTATTTACTCTCTCCGGTCCAGAGCGCGACCCCGCGCCGGGGTTACGTCCAGTGTTTACACTCGCATGATTGGTGGCTCTTCTCGTCACAGGACAGCCTGGTGCACCACTTCATAAAGACAGCACTTAAATTCTTCAGTCGTCTTGTGGAGATAAACACCGTAAATAGCTCACTCGTCAGGTCAACTATAAATAACTGTAGTCCTCTGGACGGTCCGAAGGTATTTACACCCGCCGAGAGTCGAACACTGCTGCGGATGAGATCCTACTGATGCCGGAAACAAACGATGGGGACATTTTTGGAGTTTGGCAGAATAAATCAGTGTTCGCTGTCCTCGTATGGAAAAGAGTAGCTGACACACACTGCCTAATGTCTCACTTAATGCTTTTCCCTGAAAAAACCCCCCCAAAAAACTATTTATATGATAAATAATAATTAATACGGCAAAAAGGTGAGTATAAAAGGAAGAGGAGGAAGAGGAAGAAGAGGAAGAGGAAAAAGAAGAAGAAATTAAATATAAAATAAAAAAAAATATATAATTAAAATATAAATTGCAATATATTTATCTGCAATAATGAAATTATAAAATATATAATACATAAAAATAAATAAAATACAAATTATAATATAGTAATTTGCAGTCATTAATAATAATAATATATTTGTAATAATAATAATTTGTATATAAATGTATTTAAATATATATATATATAATATAATACCTATATGTCAGGTTAACTATATAATATATATACACACACATATATATATGTGTGTATATATATATATATATATATATATATATATATATATATATTATATATATATATATAAAAACAGTCAAACCAAAAATTATTTAGACATTTTTGATATTTTTGATATATGTTTACTAGTAGGTGCAGGACACTATAGTTCATTTATGTAAGTGAGGATAGCAAAATAAAGTAAACTGTGACATATTATACCCAAAAACTCTTCATACAGTGGACTACCAGTAAAATTAATAAAAATTTGGGACCAAAAATTATTCATATACTTTGACCTGACCATGTTTTGCTTAAGTGTTATCTGACATAATTAAGATTAATTTTTCCTGACACAGTTTAACTCTGAGTCATATATTATATATATATATATATAATAAAATATGCAATGCAAGAATGAATAATAATAATTTATTATATATAAAATGTATATGAAATAAATAATGTAAATGTAAAATAATTCTAATATATTGAATTGAATAATGAAATATCCTTATGTCAGATTATGTTATTCTTCTGTAAAGCTTTAAATGAGGCATTTGGCAGTGTGTGAGATCATCTTTTCAAGGAAGATGGATGCTAAACTCTAAAAACGGATGACGACATAATGAAATAATAATAATTTCAGTAGCGTTAATCAGAGAGCACTTCTTCTGATGAATGCTGCTGCGTGATTCTGTGAGAGAGACGTCAACATCTGCTTTATGCCATCCTGTCATGAAGCACACTGGGGTGGACACCATTAGCCTCACGCTGTTATGACTAGAGACGGAGCGATGCGGAGCGCTGGGACTGAGAAAGACACTCAACGGCACATTCCATCCCGGACGGCCGCGGGAGCTTTGAGCCGTCACTCTGAGAGAGAGAGAGAGAGAGAGAGAGAGAGAGAGAGCGTCTCGCTTTGACCTCAGAGAGCTTTCACTCGCTTCAGATGAACCTCTGAAGAGCGACGGCCGAGGTCACCGCAGCGTGTCATTCCAGCAAATGTATGGAGGAAGACAACATTCCCTTCACTTCCAAAGGGACAAACAGTTGGAAAGTTACGTTTCCTGCCTGCATTTGCACTGGTAACCTGACGGCACAATATTTAACGAGTACTTCAAGACCGCAGTTTTCCAGACAGTGTTCCCATAATTAGAAAAAACTTTTATTGGAGCGTTTTCTCTGGATACTGTAAAGAATAAATGAGCAGCACCAGAGCTGTCGGTACATCTGGAAATCAAATCAAATAATAAATATAGCAGATAATAATAATAATAATAATTAAAATAAAAAAGTGTAATATATTCATCTGCAATAATGAAATAATTAATAATAATATTAGAAATAATATTATATTATTATATATTAATAGCAATAATAATAATAACTGTATATATATATATATATATATAAATTAAAATACAAATATTAATAAAGCTAAAATTAAAATAAAATAAATATATAATAAAATAAAAAATAAAATAATAATGAAAAAAATATATATATGTTTTATATAATTATGTTAATTTGTAATAAATTTAAATATAAAATATATATGAAATAATAGTATAAAATAAATCAAAGTTAAACAAAAAAGCTAATAAAAATAAAGTTTGAAAATAAAACAAAAAAATATAATAATAAGCTAATTCAAAATATAAATTGATAGCATAATAGTATATATAAAATAATTAAAATAAAAAATACAAAAATATTAATCTGCAATAATGAAATTATATATATATATAAACTAATTATGTTAATTTGCAATAAAAATAATATAAATGATATAATTGTATAAAATAAATGAAAGCTGAATAGAGAAAAATATATAAAAATGAAAAAAGCACTTCACAAAAAAACATGCTATAAATAAAAAGAAATGATAAAATTAAAAATAGAAATTGATAGCATTATAAAATATTAAATAATTTAAATAAAAATATATAATATTCATCTGCAATAATGAAATAATAGTATAATAGAAATGATAATAATAATGAAATAAATGCATAAATAAAAGCAAATTACAATTAGAATATATTACTTGCAATAATGAAATGCTTATTTGTCAGATTTCTGTTTATATAAAATACATATTATATGAAGTAAGCGTGAGCTTCGCTCGTGTTTGTGTGACGGGCCTCACACGAGTCAGTCGTCAGCTGTCCCACACTTCACTGCACGTCATCAAATCATATTGTGTGACATTATTAGTAAACCTACCGTATCGGCCACTTCAATCTCATAGACCTTCTGAAGAGACTGCCGCTCAAAGAACAGCAGCTTCCCGTTGCCTTCGTCCTTCCTGACGGAGGTTCCCGTCACCAGCAGTTTATCATCAGGGCTGAAGCAGCAGTCCGTCCTGATGGAAATCACAGTCACTTTACATTCATAATGCCTTATAACACACTTCATAATCAGCAGTGTGTTCATGAATAACATGATGTTTATCACCAGAGTGGTTACAGTTAACTAAAACTATTCAAAATCATTTTAATACGCCGAAATAAGGCTGAAATATACATATTAGATGAAAAACTTAAACTCGGCAGCTGAATGAAATATGTTTTCATATATATTAAGTGTTAAAAATCACAAAGTTTATCTGTTTATGGAAGTTCCCATTTACATGGGAAAGAAGGAGGTCAATCCAGAAACCACATTGAGAGGTTTCCTGAAGCTCCGAATGTCCCACGTCTTCAGCGTGTCGTCTCCTGAAAACACACACAGACAAAACCAGGGTCGGAAAAACAACACATCAGATGATGTCATCAAAGCCATGATGTCAGACGGTGCTTTCCTCCTGCTCCGGACTGAATCAGAGTCATTGTCCGTCGACGTGAATCAGAGAATCAGAGAGTGAGTCGCTCATCCGTGACTCTGATGGGATCCGCAGACACGTGCTGACTAACACTGGTCAAAGCGTGATTCCCTTCCACACACGGGTCGTTTCCATGCCGCTGTCAGAGGTCACGGACAAGACAAGACCTCCATTATCTGGATACAATCCCGCTTTGTGTTCGCGTCGAGCGTGTTCTCGCGTATTCAATATATTTTAGCATTAAAACCCACATGTTCAGATGTCAAGACAGAATAGGGGTGGGCGGTATGAATAAAATCTTATTTTACGGTATGAATAATTTTGATAAATGATGAATAATGAATATCATTAAACTAGCAGTGTATTTGAAAGCATTTAACCTTTGCAGTGATACACCGTCCACGCTGCTGAGAGTGACGTTCAGATACGTTTATCAATAACTAAATAATCAATAACTAACGAGAAAACAGCAGTTCAGAAAGCGTCTGATTGTAACGGATATGTTTGCAGCGGCTCCGCAATCAGATGAGGTCATTAAAATGACATTATAAAGTATATCTATAGACTATATAGATCGGACTGTCATTTCATGTTTCACTGAAAGGAAGAGAGTGTAACATCTTTTGATTTTCCCAGCAAAATCCTTCACATAAAATCAGTCTACTGGCTTTCAAAGACAACCTAGGGAGGAAGTCGGGGGAAGGTCTCAATTTTTACGTTTTATTACATTGGCAATAATTAATGCATGGAAATTCTTATATATAGACCCTTTAAATATATGAAAAATAATTATAAAATTGATTAAAAAAAAATAAAGGTTAACACACACATACACATATACATTATATATACATTATATATATATATATATATAGAGAGAGAGAGTTTATAACATTTTTAAATAAGTTTCATGTTTTTTATAAAATATTGTATATTATTAAAGATACATAAACAAATGTAAAAGTTATTTCAATTAAATATATAAATTATTAAAATTAATAAAATTAAATTATATATATATATATATATATAAATATATTAAAAACATTAATTATAGTTTAAACATTTTTAAATGTTTTAAAAAAATAATGTATATCTGTATTCTGTAAAATACAGAAATGTAAAAGTTATATTACAATTAAACAATTAGATAAATATATAAATAATTAAATTAATAAAATTAATACAAAATTATATATATATATATATATATATATTTAAAAATGTTAATTATATATTGTTTATAACATTTTAAAATATGTTTCATGTTTTTAAAAATGACATATATTATTAAGAATACATATAAAAATAAAAGTTATTACAGTCAAAGAATTATGTAAATATATAAAAAATAAATAAAATTAATATATACAGTATATATATATATATATATATATATATATAGTTTATAACATTTTAAATGTTTAAAAAATGTAAGTTTTATTACAATTAAACAATTAGATAAATATATAAATTATTAAAATTAATAAAAATTTATTTAAAAATATATATATATTTAAACAATATTAATTATATATAGGTAACATATTTTTAAATGTTTCATGTTTTTAAAAATAACTATTAAAATACATATATAAATCAAACAAAAGTTTATTACAGTTAAACAATAATATATAAAAATAATAAATTAATAAAATTGATATATACAGTATGTGTTAATTATATATATAGTTTATAATTTTGTTTTAAATGCTTCATGTGTTATAAAATAATGTATATTATGAAGAATAAATAAATAAAACAAATGAACTTCAAATAAAAGTTTTATTATAAACAATTAGATAAATAAATCATTATAATTATTTATATATAATAATATATGTATTAGAGATGCACCGATACTAAATTTCTCCACCGACGGCCGATTATTCAGAGTGATTTCTGCCGATACCGATAATTGGGGGTTCTGCCTTTTATACCTTCTTTTAAATGAATGACAATTTCATTATAATTAATAATTAAATTTTTAATTAGTATATTTTGAAAGAAATGCAAATAAAAACTTTATTCTCTCCATTTCATCAACCTTCTGAATGTTATTAATTCATATCATTACTATTAATACTGAACATCAGACTGGTTTCTTAGCATTTTCTTTACAGAAAGACCAAATTTCCCGCCCTCTTTTGATTGACAGGATATATCAGCCCTGACTATCGTCCAATGCTTTTATCGGCCGATACCGATTATCGGCCGATATATCGGTGCAGCAGAATCTCAGCGGACTACTGTCACATACATACATACATACATACATACATACATATATATATATATATAGTAAGTCCTAACACAGAAAACGGCGACTGGTCTAACCTCCTCGTGACGCTAGCGTTACTCCGTCGTAGGAGAAGGCGAGGCAGGACGTGTCTGATCCGGGAGCGTGGGCCTGACGGCAGTGGAACTTGGTGTGGACCTGGAACAAAACAAAGACGCACATTAGAGAAACGGAGGAGGACCTTTCAACACGTCTGGATGAGACCTGCGTTCCATTAATGCAGCCTCTCTCTCTCTCTGAACACACAAAGACCTTTCATACCGAACGTCTGCGGGACATGAGGTTTTCATCCGCAAAATGAGCAAAAAACAACATCACACTTGACTCTGAAAACCGCTTTATTGTCGGAAGCGTCACCCAGACCGGTGCATACAGTATTCTGCGCTGCTTTTGACATGCTGCCATCCTTCATCCCCGTTTCTCATATTAAACAACAACACAAGGACTGAGAAACCCTCTTCTAGAGCTCCTGTCTCTTCAATTACTGGACCACCCGAGTCTTCACGCTGAACCGCTAGTTACATTAGAGCGTGAGAACGATTTATTTTCTCTGAGGTCCGAGGGATCTAATGGAGGGTGAACAGACACCTCAGAGATGCTCGATGAAGAGCCCGAGAGGAACTGAAGGAGCCACAACACTAATATATTTTTTAAATCTATTGGTTTTTCTTGGGTTTTGACACTTTTTTTTTTATTAGTAGGATAGTTGAGAGCTGACCAGAAACATAAACTAAACTTAAATAAAATTTAATTAAAAATAACATGAAATAAACAGATGAAATAATAATAATATATATTAAAAAAATATATATATACATTAAATAAATACATAAATTCACACATATGATCTCAATGCGGAAAATTACAATCAAATATAATTAAAATAAATAAATAAATAAATAAAATTCACACAGGATCTCAATGGGGAAATTACAATGAATTAAATAAAATTTAAATATTAAAGAAAAATCAAATTAAATAAATTAAATAAACATTAAATAAATTAATTAATTAATTCACATAAGATCTCAATGGGGAAATGACAATGAATTAAATCAAATTTAAATATTAAAAAAATAAATCAAATGAAATAAATAAATTTACATATAAGACCTCAATGGGGAAATTACAATGAATTAAATCAAATTTAAATATTTAAAAAAAAAAAATTAAATAAATTAAATAAACATTAAATAAATAAATTAATTAATTCACATAGGATCTCAATGGGGAAATTACAATTAATTAAATAAAATTTAAATATATATAAAAAAAAATCAAATTAAATAGACATTAAATTAATTAATTAATTAATTTACAAAAGACCTCAATGGGGAAATTACAATGAATTAAATAAAATTTAAATATAAAAACAAAAATCAAATTAAATAAATTAAATAAACATTAAATAAATAAATTAATTAATTCACATAAGATCTCAATGGGGAAATTACAATGAATTAAATATAATTTAAATAATTATTAAATGAAAAATTAAATAAACATTAAATAAATAAATAAATAAATTCATACATAAGATCTCAATTCCCCATTGATTTATATTAAATTATACAACTAAATTTAGTAAAAATAAATACATTTTAAAATATGATTGTATTTTACAATTCTTTAACTCGTTTTTTTTTTTTTGTTTTTTTTTTTTTTTTTTTAAAGTTTCCAGTCAGCGCCAGCAGTTTAAATCATTTTCACAAAACTTTCATGGGCCCCAGAATATTTTGTTGTATGAATATCTAAACATACAATACATCAAAAGAAAGAACAGAGCATCTGCTTTAAAAAAAAAAAAAAAAAAAAAAAAAAAAACAACATTTGATTCTAGCTTCATGCATTCTTTTTAATCAACACTTGAATGTGGGAAAGTTTCATTGAAAAGCAACATTTAAGCTGAGAAAATCGTGTTTTTGTCAAAAACTTTTTGATTTATATGCAGTTTAATGTTTGATGATTGTGTTATTTATGTGCGTCAGCAATGCTTCAGTCGCTTGTTTCTGCTTCTTCTTCGCCTGTGTTTTGATCTGGAGATTCTGTACTCTTTCAGAAGATGCGTAATAGCGCCCCCTACTGTATAACAGTGAAAACATGGATTGCTGTTTCTCAAGGACGGTGAGGACCGGACATATGAATCCGAGACAGATTCCAGTGTGTCTAAAGCCTGAGCGAGATGTTTCTGATCAATAACAGTTGGAGTGCCCTCAATGTCACAAACCATGAAGAACAGAGCAATCTGACCAGCAGAACATCGCAGCCTCAGCTCAACACAGTTAATAAAACAGATGATGACTGCAATACAATATGAACTCAATACATGATCAAAGTGTCTGTGATTCATCTAATAATATTTCTCATTTCACAATTTTAGGCTGTCTGAACAGCTCCACCAGAACAGAAAATCTTATATTTATATACAGTGGGTACGGAAAGTATTCAGACCCCCTTAAATTTTTCACTCTTTGTTATATTGCAGCCATTTGCTAAAATCATTTAAGTTCTTTTTTTTTCCTCATTAATGTACACACAGCACTCCATATTGACAGAAAAACACAGAATTGTTGACATTTTTGCAGATTTATTAAAAAAGAAAAACTGAAATATCACATGGTCCTAAGTATTCAGACCCTTTGCTCAGTCTTTAGTAGAAGCACCCTTTTGATCTAATACAGCCATGAGTCTTTTTGGGAAAGATGCAACAAGTTTTTCACACCTGGATTTGGGGATCCTCTGCCATTCCTCCTTGCAGATCCTCTCCAGTTCTGTCAGGTTGGATGGTAAATGTTGGTGGACAGCCATTTTTAGGTCTCTCCAGAGATGCTCAATTGGGTTTAAGTCAGGGCTCTGGCTGGGCCATTCAAGAACAGTCACGGAGTTGTTGTGAAGCCACTCCTTCGTTATTTTAGCTGTGTGCTTAGGGTCATTGTCTTATTGGAAGGTAAACCTTCGGCCCAGTCTGAGGTCCTGAGCACTCTGGAGAAGGTTTTCGTCCAGGATATCCCTGTACTTGGCCGCATTCATCTTTCCCTCGATTGTAACCAGTCGTCCTGTCCCTGCAGCTGAAAAACACCCCCACAGCATGATGCTGCCACCACCATGCTTCACTGTTGGACCTGTATTGGACAGGTGATGAGCAGTGCCTGGTTTTCTCCACACATACCGCTTAGAATTAAGGCCAAAAAGTTCTATCTTGGTCACATCAGACCAGAGAATCTTATTTCTCAGCATCTTGGAGTCCTTCAGGTGTTTTTTAGCAAACTCCATGCGGGCTTTCATGTGTCTTGCACTGAGGAGAGGCTTCCGTCGGGCCACTCTGCCATAAAGCCCTGACTGGTGGAGGGCTGCAGTGATGGTTGACTTTCTACAACTTTCTCCCATCTCCCGACTGCATCTCTGGAGCTCAGCCACAGTGATCTTTGGGTTCTTCTTTACCTCTCTCACCAAGGCTCTTCTCCCCTGATAGCTCAGTTTGGCCGGACGGCCAGCTCTAGGAAGGGTTCTGGTCGTCCCAAACGTCTTCCATTTAAGGATTATGGAGGCCACTGTGCTCTTAGGAACCTTAAGTGCAGCAGAAATGTTTTTGTAACCTTGGCCAGATCTGTGCCTTGCCACAATTCTGTCTCTGAGCTCTTCAGGCAGTTCCTTTGACCTCATGATTCTCATTTGCTCTGACATGCACTGTGAGCTGTAAGGTCTTATATAGACAGGTGTGTGGCTTTCCTAATCAAGTCCAATCAGTATAATCAAACACAGCTGGACTCAAATGAAGGTATAGAACCATCTCAAGGATGATCAGAAGAAATGGACAGCACCTGAGTTAAATATATGAGTGTCACAGCAAAGGTCTGAATACTTAGGACCATGTGATATTTCAGTTTTTCTTTTTTTAAAAATCTGCAAAAATGTCAACAATTCTGTGTTTTTCTGTCAATATGGGGTGCTGTGTGTACATTCATCAGGAAAAAGAATAAACTTAAATGATTTTAGCAAATGGCTGCAATATAACAAAGAGTGAAAAACTTAAGGGGGTCTGAATACTTTCCGTACCCACTGTATATTTGACCTTATTTTAGCTAATGTTTATTTTATTTAAAGTAATGAAAATGTTTTTTTTTTGTTTTTTTTATGGTCTTGGTTTTAGTTTACGTCAATATCCCTGGTCTGGTTAGAATTTGCTTCGTAACACGAGTGCCAAAGTCCACAAATATGGAGCTGAAGAACGGCTTGAAAGTACCTGAAGCTGCGAAAACATCTAAACTGGCACACAGGCTACAATGTGAAGCAAAATGATTTGATGTGATGGTTTACAAGTCACCAGTCAGGCAGACCGGGGCAAGTTGTCACACGTCTATATCTCAAAAACAAAAGTTTTAAGTGCAATGTCCATTTGCATAAATGCTTGTTTTCTCTATCAGTGGTCATCTATGTAATTTCAAACATCTAGCACATTCAATTATAAATATTAAGACAATAAATAAGAACTAGACATGCACATTTTCTGAAGAAAGTGTGAGTGGTGCTTGCTGTGGCAAAACCTGGCACTAGGCAGTTACTAGGCTCTTTTCTGTGATAGCTAGAAAGCGAAATCCCAAGTCTATGTAATGTTCTGTTGCTGAGATATGGCTTGTTGCTATACGATTGCTAGGGTGCTCTAAATGGTTGCTAGGGTGTGGCTACATGAAAATCATGGTGATACTTACAGACTGGTTTCCAACCAAAACAAATGAGCCAATCCCAGAGTCTCTAAGATGCTGTGGTGCTGAGATACGGCTTATTCGTGTTGCTATATGGTTGCTAGGGTGCTCTAAATGGTTGCTAGGGTGTGGCTACATGATAATCATGGTGATACTTACAGACTGGTTTCCAACCAAAGCAAAAGAGCCAATCCTGGTGTCTATGACATTGTAGTGCTGAGAAACAGCTTGTTTGTGTTGCTATACGATTGCTAGGGTGCTCTAAATGGTTGCTAGGGTGTGGCTACATGATAATCATGGTGATACTTACAGACTGGTTTCCCTCCAAAACAAATGAGCCAATCCCGGTGTCTCCATGACGTTGTGGTGCTGAGATACGGCTTATTCATGTTGCTATACAGTTGCTAGGGTGCTTTAAATGGTTGCTAAGGTGTGGCTACATGATAATCATGGTGATATTTACAGACTGGTTCCCCTCTAAAACAAATGAGCCAATCCCAGAGTCTCTAAGATGTTGTGGTGCTGAAAAAAAGGCTTGTTCATGTTGCTATACGGTTGCTAGGGTGCTCTAAATGGTTGCTAGGGTGCTCTAAATGGTTGCTAGGGTGTGGCTACATGATAATCATGGTGATACTTACAGACTGGTTTCCAACCAAAATAAAAGAGCCAATCATGGTGTGTCTATGACATTGTGGTGCTGAGAAACGGCTTATTCGTGTTGCTATATGGTTGCTAGGGTGCTCTAAATGGTTGCTAGGGTGTGGCTACATGATAATCATGGTGATATTTACAGACTGGTTTCCAACCAAAAACAAAAGAGCCAATCATGGTGTCTCTATGACATTGTGGTGCTGAGAAACGGCTTATTCGTGTTGCTATATGGTTGCTAGGGTGCTCTAAATGGTTGCTAGGGTGTGGCTACATGATAATCATGGTGATACTTACAGACTGGTTTCCAACCAAAATAAAAGAGCCAATCATGGTGTCTCTATGACATTGTGGTGCTGAGAAACGGCTTATTCGTGTTGCTATACGGTTGCTAGGGTGCTCTAAATGGTTGCTAGGGTGTGGCTACATGATAATCATGGTGATACTTACAGACTGGTTTCCCTCCAAAACAAATGAGCCAATCCCAGAGTCTCTAAGATGTTGTGGTGCTGAAAAAAAGGCTTGTTCATGTTGCTGTACGGTTGCTAGGGTGCTCTAAATGGTTGCTAGGGTGTGGCTACATGATAATCATGGTGATACTTACAGACTGGTTTCCAACCAAAGCAAAAGAGCCAATCCCGGTGTCTCTATGACATTGTAGTGCTGAGAAACAGCTTGTTCGTGTTGCTATACGATTGCTAGGGTGCTCTAAATGGTTGCTAGGGTGTGGCTACATGATAATCATGGTGATACTTACAGACTGGTTTCCAACCAAAATAAAAGAGCAAATCCCGGTGTCTCTATGACATTGTGATGCTGAGAAACAGCTTGTTCGTGTTGCTATACGGTTGCTAGGGTGCTCTAAATGGTTTCTAGGGTGTGGCAACATGATAATCAAACTAATAGACTAATAAACTAATAATAGAGCATTACCACTCCCTTGTCTCTACAATGTTCTGATTCAGAGATATCCCTTTTTTCAATGGAAGTCTATGGGGTGGTTGATAGGATGCCGTAACTGGTTGCTAGGATGCTATAGCTGGTTGCTAGGGCGTGGCTATGAAGATGGAATGCTTGCTAGGCTGAGTGAAATAAGCCCTCCCCCAAGTCTCTACAACATTCTGATGCGGAGATATGATGTCACAAATTTCTGTCCAATGGGGATTTTTCGCCCGCTGGATGGAAATTCTGTATCAATGACCACATTTAAAAATAAACGCTTTTTGGCACACCATAAAAATAACTTGTAGCCCACCTGAATTACCATATTGTTCCGAGTATAAGAATGTTTTTTTCTTAGGAATACATCAGGGTCATCTTATATTCAGGCTCTACACTTTCACATGTAAATAATACACCCGCAACAATAGGTGGCGCCAAATACGCGTAAAACGCCAGGAAATACCGTGTGTTAGTGTAATGTTAATCACAAAAATTATAGTAGTGCAGTGCTTCTCAACCAGGAGCATAGCATAGCATAAAATAAAATAATATAATTAAATAATAAAAAATTAAATTAAATTTAAAAATTAAAATCTGGGTATCGTCTTACATTTTAAAATCACGTACGAGGGAATTTTGGTCATGCAAACTTGACTGTTAGCATCTTTTTGCGTTCGCGATCTTACATGCTAACACACCGTATTTCTTGGCGCACTCGTGTTACATGTATTTGGCGCCACCTACTGTTGCGGGTGTATTATTGACGTGAAAGTCTAGACCCTGAATATAAAGACCAAAGCATACTTCACTTTTTACGCGTACGCGAGGGTCAGCGTACATTGTGCGTGACGCAAATTATCATCATCAGAAGAGTCATTAGATTTTTCATTAGATTTTTGTAACCGAGCGTACTTGTGTTCGACTGTGCGCGTACACTAGCATACACAAAAAAACGGAGTATACCCAGGGCTTAAGACAAACTTGTTTTTTTCAGATGTATTTCTGAGAAAATACAGCAAATGTATTCGGAACAATACAATAACAGTGATGCTTGTTTTTTAATTATCGCGTTTAAAGTGATCAAATCGCAAGTAGAGTGCGTTGCCCAGCAGCGTTTCTGCTCCAGACATGAGTGATTCCTCTAAATCCTGCAAAAATGTGCGTTTGGAATCACATGATGGTAAGTAAATAATGATCTTACATAATTTGTAAATTATTTTTCCTGGTCGGTAACAGTGGAAACATTCAATAGGGGTTTTTTGTAGACAAAACTTCATGGTTTGAGTCTTTACAGAAACTGACTTGCAAAAATAAACCCACCATGAGAAGTTTTCACTGGAGCCGTGACAACTAGCCCCGCTCAATTAAAACAAACGAAGAGTGATGAAAACTAAAGCCAGTTGATGGACGGAGAAGCAAAAAGTGCCAAAACACGAGCTGAGGACAGGAAGGAACAACACGAGGGGGCAAAAGCAACGAATCGACGGAGTAAAAGTGAGAGATAAAAACGAGGTACAGAAATAGCTGCAGAGAGAGACGGAGTCAAAGAAGAGAAGCTGAAGTGTGTCTGTATGTATAACCGTGCTGGAGAACATTCAGAGGAAGTCATAGACCTGGAACGACCAGATAACGCAGCAACACACATCACAAGTGCCAGATTACGTGTTCCCGTAACGTCCTCACCGCACCACTCTTCGCCAAACCAATTTACTTCTGCATAATTGTCCGTCTTTATCAGAGTTTCTCCACCTGCTCGAGCGGCTCTGCTGATTTCCCAACACTCACCAGGGCCAAATCAGTCTAATTAATTCATGGCGCGCCTGGGAAAGTTGTTTCACTTAAAACGAAGGACATCCCGGCGCTATTCACAACGTCTGTCAAAGACAATGAACCTGAAAGACAATGTGAAATCACAACTGATGTTATTAACCATCGCTGGATTTACAGCGCTTGATTCATCAGTGTATGTTACTGTAAAGGAAAAAGGTATGTTTTCATAATCACATAAATTATAGTAAAGCAGTGCTTCTCAACCAGGAGCCTTAGCAACTTGGGATGATGAAATGAAATGAAATGATATGAAATAAAATCGAATTTGTTAACACTGCTTCTCAACCAGGAGCCTTAGCAAACTTAGGATGACGAATAATAAATATAATAAAATTAAATTAAATAAAAAAAATAAAATAAAATAAAATTGTAAAATAAAATAGTAAAATAAAATAAAATAATTCATTTTTTAATATTGCTTCTCAACCAGGAGCCTTAGCAAACTTAGGATGACGAATAATAAATAAAATAAAATAAAATAAAATAAAATAAAATAATTCATTTTTTAATATTGCTTCTCAATCAGGAGCCTTAGCAAACTTAGGATGACGAATAATAAATAAAATTAAATTAAATTAAATTAAAAAAAAATAATAAAATAAAATAGTAAAATAAAATAATTCATTTTTCAACCAGGAGCCTTAGCAAACTTAGGATGACGAATAATAAATAAAATAAAATAAAATAAAATAGTAAAATAAAATAATTCATTTTTTAATATTGCTTCTCAATCAGGAGCCTTAGCAAACTTAGGATGACGAATAATAAATAAAATAAAATTAAATTAAATAAAAAAAAATAATAAAATAAAATAGTAAAATAAAATAGTAAAATAAAATAAAATAATTCATTTTTTAATATTGCTTCTCAACCAGGAGCCTTAGCAAACTTAGGATGACGAATAATAAATAAAATAAAATAAAATAAAATAAAATAAAATAAAATAAAATAAAATAAAATAAAATAAAATAATAAAATAAAATAAAATAAAATAAAATAAAATAAAATTAAAATAAAATAAAAAATAAATAATAAAATAAAATAGTAAAATAAAATAATTCATTTTTTAATATTGCTTCTCAATCAGGAGCCTTAGCAAATTTAGGATGATGAATAATAAATAAAATAAAATTAAATTAAATTAAATTAAAAAAAATAATAAAATAAAATAGTAAAATAAAATAATTCATTTTTCAACCAGGAGCCTTAGCAAACTTAGGATGACGAATAATAAATAAAATAAAATAAAATAAAATAGTAAAATAAAATAATTCATTTTTTAATATTGCTTCTCAATCAGGAGCCTTAGCAAACTTAGGATGACGAATAATAAATAAAATTAAATAAAATTAAATAAAAAAATAAATAAAATAAAATAGTAAAATAAAATAAAATAACTCATTTTTTAATATTGCTTCTCAACCAGGAGACTTAGCAAACTTGGGATGACAGAATAAAATAAAATAAAATAAAATAAATAATAAAAAAACAAAAAAATATTTTTTAACAAACTTGGAATAAAATAAAATAATTCATTTTTTAATATTGCTTCTCAATCAAGAGCCTTAGCAAACTTAGGATGACGAAAGAAAAAAAAAAAAAATAATAATAATATTATATATATATATATATATATATATATATATATATATATATATATATATATTCTTTTTTAAACAAACTTGGAATGACAAAAAAAATAAAAATAATAAAATAAAAAAATAAAATAAAATAACTTTCCCCTCAACATCTGAAAAACATACACTGGCAGTCAAAAGTCTGGAATAATGATGATTGTTTAATGTTTCTGAAAGATGTCTCTAAAAATAGTGAAATATTACAATTTAAAATAAAAATTTTCTATGTGAATATATTGCGAAATGTAATAAAAATATTTGGTATCACTTTACTTAAAGCCTTTATGTATAATGCATTATAAAGGTATTAATAATGTACGTTATAATGCATTATATCTTTTCATAAATAACTGTAACCAAAGTTAAAATGCATTATAATATTTGCAGATACATCTCAAACTGGTTGTCTGTCGTGTTTTAATGCATCACACTTTCTAAAGGTGTGTTCAATGAATAGTTAAGTATTATAACATATTATAACTGTGGTTACAAATACTCATGAGATCATAAAAGAAGTTGCATTAAAAAACACTTTTATAATGCAATATATATATATATATAAAGGCTTTAAGTAAAGTGTTACCAAATACTCTAGCCTTTATGTGGGCCTTCGAGTTAAAGATGTTGAGAACCGCAGTATTAAAGTTTCGATCCTGAAATCTCAACCGGAAAATCGTGTTAAACATCAGCACATGTGCAACGACATCTATAACACATCAACAATTAGTGCAAATCAACTGGATATATATATCAGAGTTCGCGAGCATGAAACATCCGACCCGACACCTTCTTGGGTTTCAGGCTTTTCCCGTGGAGCACAAAACAACCCTGTTCCTGTTCGGAGGAGTCCTGGGGTTCGTCTCCCGCCAGATACACACATGAGGTAACGCTTGCTGGAAGGGCACAAAGAACACAGCCTGGCAGAAACGTGATTATTGTTGACAAGACTTATCTAGGCCCCTTCATCCCAGAATACCGTTCTCCCACCGTTCAGAGTCCGGCTCGGGTTTCCAGCCTTGATTACCAGCGAGAGCTTCGAGAGACGTCCATCATCCATCGCCTGTCATCGCCAACAGCATGATAAGCATCACACGCTGGAGATTTCACGCATTGAACACAGAAGGATGGAGATCGTTTGCTCTCTTAGCTAGAAAATGTGAAACTGAAGCCAAATGTGAGGGCAAGCGAAGTTCAAATCCACCTGCCATCTTTGTTCAGTTCACCTACATGTCATCTCAAGCGTATTGTAAAGTATTGTAAACAAATATATATTTATGAACAAATATGCAAGTTCCAGGAATGAATGCAAGTGTTTTCAAGGTACTAGGTTGATGCAAGGTGAACTAGTCACTGGATTTGAGGTGATGATCTGACGGTTTACACATTACAGTACAGAATGACTCAAATGATTTTGTCTCATTATAACAGTGGAAACAACTTAAAACACTCATACAGATAAGAGTAAGATATCATTCGAAACTGTAAAGTCACAATAAAAACAAAAACATTGTGCTTTTGTAAAACAAATAAGGTGCCGCTTTCTGCCATCTCGGTTTCCTTTCCGTGAAGTTTGTGGAGCGCGTCACAAAAATGAGTCGAAATTTAACGTATAGGCTACTAGCAAGCTCTTGCGTACCATCTGAACTCTTGTTTTGGGTTGGTGCATAGATCGTCCCTTCTTCTTCTGCTCTTTTTCCTGTTGTGGCGGTTAGCAAACAGCGTTGCATTACCAAGAGCGCCCCCTTCTGGATTGGAATGTGGATCGCCTGTGACTGACTATATTCGTCGTCTGACTGTATGAACTGAACTGCAACGTCCGTACTGTGACGGTTCTGGATGAATACATGTACCATCACACCCCTAATATATATATTACCAATATCACACGAGTAGCCGCAGGCCGAGTGCTGTAGGTAAACACAGCATGCTAATGTAGAGCTATATCGCACGGCTACCAGTGTGAAATTGCGTTTATACAACAGTTCAAGTGTGTAAATAAATAGGAAACAACAATGGAGTCTCTTTAAAAACACTCTTTTGTGAGGAACTACGGATTCAAATCTCAAGTTGACAGTTTTAACAGCTGAGCCCAAGCCTCCGTTACTAATTCTAAGGAGCGTTAAATCACTTAATTGAAACTCACTGTAATATGTAGAGTATCATGAGAGAGAGAGAGAGAGAGAGTATTATCTGCATCTAGCTGATATTCTTCAGGTCAATCTTATATTCATAATCACAAAATCAGTTTGAATGTCCGCTGAGGAAAGTGATATCTTTGTCCTTTTAACATTTAAGAGGATTTCCCATGACAGCGCTAGTCAATGCATTTGTCAGTTGCGTCTTGCAAGATGTTGTTTAAAGTAAAAACAACTTCCTCGTTTCAGTCCATTTCAATATAAAGGTCTTTGCGACTGACTGACTCACTCATAAAGACAGTCTTTACCGCCATCTAATGGCGTATTAATGTCATTTTCACGGAAGTCAAAATCACTAACGCACTTTCTCAATATCAAAAAATACAGCATGTTATTTATATAAAATATTATTTATTGAACAATAATATTTAAAATCAACAACAATAGCCATTATAACAGTAAAAGAAGTAAAATAGGAAATAAACACAAGCAAACAGTTCAGTCAAACGTACAAAAGCAGCGCTCTAGTTAGTACAGTATTTAATTTCAATGTAAATATAAGGTTATGAAACTTAATAAAGCCAAATCTATTAGCTCTGGAAGAAGTAATATATTAATAAGACCAAAAATTGCCTGTTTGATTATACGAATTATACCTTATGTTTAAACACTATCTGTAGAGCCAGCGGAAAATTCCCGAAGAACTGGCCGAGATGAAGCTGTTCTCGGCGGGTACACGAGCACTGAACGGTCGCTGACGGCCTGGAGCTCGCATCTCCGAAAGCGTCTAAATGAATTTAACAAAAAAAACTAATGTTGTTTGGTCAGATGGTCTCTTGCGGACCAGAACAAGCCAGTCAATAACTGCAGCATTCGGGACTATAACAATGACATGGAGAACAATAAACAGTTCAGTCTAATAATGATAATGATGCAAAGCTTCATTATGTTGTGGGAAAACTCAACATGAGACGCTACAGTCACACGGATCTCAGGACACTTCATTTTCCTGCAGCGTCGGAGGTGAATGTTCAAGTGTGAACAAACTCACCCAGATGTGCGGTTGAAAATGAAACCCCACGTGTCCCAGCAGCTGGAGGAAAACAATCAGATCACGAGAGACGGATATGTGCTTTCTTTCAGAGCGGCTTACGTCAGTCTTTGGTTTAATCGCTTTTCTGTGATTTACTTCTCTGATTAAAAGAATAGGATGATCTGCTGCGCTCGAGCGATGAAGTGTTACGAACAACGAGTGCTCCGATTTCACCGAGCAGCTGCAGAAATATGTCTATCGTTTTACACAGAGGTGACAATACCAGGTTAAAGTTGTGCTAACTTTATCCGCCCAGTCCAAGGAAGAAACCAAACCCATGCAAGTGTCGTACAGATGAGACATGTGACCTCCGGAAGACAGGAGCGGCTGATTGGATGTTTCCGTGTGTTGAATTTTAGGGTGTGTTTGTTCTACAGGAAGATGAACAGATGAACAGAGGAAGTGGATCAAAGAGCAAAGAAAAGACAAACATCTTAATACGTCTATGAGACTTCTTGAGGAAGACACATGCATCACGCGCTCAAACTAAAGCTCTCCTCAATGCATTTTACTGCATATTTAATCATTTGTATGTCCTCGTGAATAACTGTAACCTTAAAATACATTATAGAGCTCGCTTACTTCTTTATACGCTTTTAAAAGGAGTTAAAAATTCATGACCTTTACCTAATTTTGTGTTTTAATGCATTATAATCCAATGGTGTAACTGTGAAAATGTAATATGATGTAATATAATGCATTACAGTTTTTAATGTTGGTTTTATCCAACTAATCATATAATTTAATTGATGTTATGATTATAAATTGAAAGATATAATGGATTATAATTTAAAAAAACGTTTATAACAATTTCATTTTACTGTATTATGCATTATACTCTTTTTGAAAATTTGCAACAATGTATAAGCACTTTAATGTAATGCATAATATAATACACAATTATTCAGAATAATATCACAATTTAATTGAGATTACAATTATAAATGAAAACATATCAACACGTTGATTTATATAAAACGATATGAAATGACGTCATATTAAAGCTGACATACAGGAACTGTCAAAGACGGAGCTGATCTATTCTGAAAAGACAAATAAGTCAAACACACGCTGACGTAACATCACACAGAAGATACGACATCACCTCTCCGCTTTGAAGAGCGCGAGACACGAGGTCACGGCCCCGTAATCAATGTGCAATCCCTGCTCGGAATCATCCAGAGGATCAATCCTCAGGAGCACATCTGTCCTTCCCAATATCTCCACGGATGAGATCAAGGTCTGGCTACTAATGGATCATGTCTGGCTGCATTCTCTATTTATGAGCAATAGATGTCAGAGTCAGGCTGGTTTAACCAACCCGGCCTTCTGATTGACACGTGTTCACAGACTTGCAGAACTCGCGGTTTGTGCTGGTGATTTCACAGCAGACTGTCTGTGATCCACTAGATCAGCATGAGGGATTTTCACCTCTTCTAGTGCCCTATGAAATTATTTCATTTTTTCACAAATCCCGTTTTTCTGTTTTAGAGTTTAGTATTCAAAAAACGAATAAATTCATAATAATTAAACGTATACAGTTGAACACTAATTTATACAAAAAAAATAAATTTAATTTTTAGGTACCTATTCAATTCCAACCCTTAAATTTTTTTTTTTTTTTTTAATTTTGATTAATTTTTTTAATTTTTATTTATTTTATTTTTTACTCCAGTTAATTTTTCTGGATTCTGTTTTTTTTTTTTTTTCCTTTTTGTTTTAATGGTAAATAAAATTATAGTAGTCAAAAAGCATGTCTAATTTATTTAAAATAATAAAACTTATACAATTCAACAACAATTTATTAAAAGTTTAACAAAAATTACATTTTTAGGTCCCTATGAAATTTGCTTTTATTTTTTATATTTACTTTTAATGGTTTAATTAAATTTTAATAAGCAAAAAGCAAAAAAAATCTAATGAATTCATAAAACTTAAATAAAAGACCCCTATGAAATCTTTTTTCTTTCTTTTAATTTTTCTGGATTTATGATTTAATACAAATGGATCATCAAAAATGAAGGCATAAAACATTCATTTAATTCATCTTTTAAAATGCAATCAAATTAAAACTTAAGAGCAAACAAAGTGCTGCACAATGGAGGTTTATATAAGTTTTAATGATTGTATTATTAGGGGCCAAGCACCGAAGGCTCTAATCGTTAGTGTTCTTCTTCTTCTTCTTCCACTCTAGAAGTCTATGGCAGCCCACAGAACCGCTTGCGGGAAAGTTATGAAATTTGGCACACGTATAGAGAACATTAGCCACAGCGATTTTAGAGTCTCTAACTCAATCGCTGTAGCGCCACCACTCAATGACGTCATTTTCCGTCAAGAAAACTTTTCCGCCATTTTGAATTGTCCAAAAAAAAACAAAAAACTACTCTTCGAACTCGTCCTAGACGGTTCATCTGATTTTCACCAAAATTGGCTCAGATCATCTTCAGACCATGCTGGCAAAGAATTTATTAAAAGCTTTTCGATAAACTTAACTGTTCTCGAAAAACGCACGAACGAATTCGACGAAAAGCACGACAAAAAAATATCTAGCGAATATCTTTAAAACCGTTATTCTGATGTGTCAAAATTTTCATAGTAAGTGGCAATAAAATGTAATTTTATGTGTTCATAAATATAAATGGCTATAACTCCTAAACAAAATGAGATATTTTGGCCAAATTTGGCACGTTTCTGTATGGGGGCACAAAAGACACAAAAGAAGCGATGCAACAGCGCCACTTGGTGGTGCTAAAATTCAACAAAACATGAAATTGGCTCTAACTACAGTACCGTTGGTCTGATTTTTCCACCATTTTGAATTTTCCAAAAAACTACTTTTCGAACTCGTCCTAGACGGTTCGTCTGATTTTCACCAAAATTGGCTCAGATCATCTTCAGACCATGCTGGAAAAAATGTATTAAAAGCTTTTTGATAAACATAACTGTTCTCGAAAAAACACACGAACGAATTTGACGAAGAGCACGACAAAAAAATATCTAGCGAATATCTTTGAAACCGTTATTCTGATCACGACGAAACCACCGTAGCTGACTAATTGCTAATGGCCAAATGTCAAAATTTTCATAGTAAGTGGCAATAAAATGTAATTTTATGTGCTCATAAATATAAATGGCTATAACTCCTAAACCAAATGAGATAATTTCGCCAAATTTGGCACGTTTCTGTATGGGGGCACAAAAGACACAAAAGAAGCGATGCAACAGCGCCACTTGGTGGTGCTAAAATTCAACAAAACATGAAATTGGCTCTAACTACAGTACCGTTGGTCTGATTTTTCCGCCATTTAGACTTTTTTCGAACTCGTCCTAGACGGTTCATCTGATTTTCACCAAAATTGGCTCAGATCATCTTCAGACCATGCTGGCAAAGAATTTATTAAAAGCTTTTCGATAAACTTAACTGTTCTCGAAAAACGCACAAACTAATTCGACGAAAAGCACGACAAAAAAAAAATCTAGCGAATTTTGATAGTAAGTGGCAATAAAATTTAATTTTATGTGTTCATAAATATAAATGGCTATAACTCCTAAACAAAATGAGATATTTTTGCCAAATTTGGCACGCTTATGTATGGAGGCACTCCGAGGCCACTTGGTGGCACTAAAATACAACAAAACATGAAACTTGCTCTAACTACAGTACCATTGGTCTAATTGAAATGCCGTGTCTTTGTCTCATTTGCTATCATAGTCCATTATGACACTGATGTGCCTTGAAAAAAAATGGTGGCCGCCATTTTAATTACAAAACCACAAAATGGATCCAAAGCTATAACTGCAATGATTATGAATATTGACACCAAACTCTCTGTGTGACATTGTTATGCCACACTGACAATAACACATTAATCTGGTGACAGCGCCACCTTTTGGTCAAACATGACAAGCAATTAAATCATACAAATTTATTGTATTTATGTTTTTCAACCATTTTGCCTGCAATTATGTAAACAGTTTTACAGTTGGTCTTGTTTGTTTTGCTCCTCATTTGCCTCTGTTGTGCTTGGCCCCGATAACTGCTGCTCGCAGCTATATTTATTTGTATTATTAATAGTCTTACTTTGAGAAGTACATTCTACTGTCACAATTTCTTGAAGTTGAAATGAACTTTTATTTTGGCAGGTTGTAACTTTTATATTCTGCGTTATACAGTAAATTCCATTTCTGTGACTAGATTCCGTGACTCCACCCACATTTTCCACGACAATTAAATCATGTGGCCCTGCTCTTCCTCAAAAGCCAGTGTTGTCCCAGAAGATAGGTCAGCCATTCTGCGATGGACCCTCGAGGAACGGACTGTTATTGTAAGCTGCTGGGGAATGCTGGGTAAATATTTAGTCTGACAGAACAAGCAGTAATAAATTACAGGTTTTTGGGCTGCTGCGGAGGAACACAGAAGGTACGAGTCCACGCTTGGCAGCGCTCGGCGAATGAATAACTGCCTCAGAGTCGTCTGTTCACACGCTGGATCATGTGACATTATACACTGGGCTCAGAAACTCAAGTGCATGTGTTCATTTCATGACACATCATTTCAATATGTCTCGTTTGGGTAATTGTTGTCAACCCTTAATGGAGTTCAGCGACAACATTAAGAAGGTTCTTGGCAAATTTCATTGCTTTTCCATAAACATTAGACATGGATCTGTCACTGAGGAACGCAGCACACATGACATGCTATCTAGACGAGTTTCACATAGTCTGTGAATATTTTTGCAAAAAGCAGAGCGTGACGTGTCGTAGTTCAGGACGTGTGTAGAAATACCAGAAATCCATTAAACAGGTGGCAGCACTCAGGTTATCTCACACAGAACGCAAATGTTTTCTTCACTTTTTCCACCGGTGAATCTCATAAGGACCTGTACAGGTCACGTTTCACCTCAACAAATATAAAATATATGTACTGCATAAAAAAAAAAAGTAATAAATTAATCTGTTTTTTTTTTTTTTTGCACGCATGCATGATTAAATAAATAAATAAATACATACATTTTAAATAAAACTTATAATTCAATTGATTTTTTTTTTTGCATAAAAAAATACATTTTGCACAAAGAAAAAAATTAATATTGCATAAAGAAAATGTATTAATATGTCAAAGACAATTAGATAAAATAAATTTTAAAAATAAAACAAAAACAATTTTGCATGCATGCATGATTAAATATAAATTAATTTTGAATAAAAACCTTTATAATTTAATTATAAAATTTAAAAAAAATTATTCTTTTTGAACAAAGAAACTAAATATTGCATAAAGAAAAAAAAAATATTACATAGAGGCAATTACATAAAATACATTTTAAAAAGAATTTGCATGCATGATTAAATATAAAATATATTTTAAATAAAAACCTTTATAACTTAATATATTTTTTATTTTTGCATAAAAAATATAAAGAAACAAATTAAAAAAAATATTGCATAGAGAAAAAAATAAATATTACATAAAGCAAAAAGATAAATTAATCAATTTTGCATGCATGCATGATTAAATGAATAAATAAATACATTTTGAAAAAAAACCCTCTTTTTTAGTAGTTTTGCATAAAAAATACAAAGAAACAAAAAGTTTTTAAAATTATTTTACACAGAAAAAAATATTGCATAAAAAATTAATTTATATTACATAAAAGCAATTACAAAGATTTGTATAATATTGTATAATTAAATAAATACATGCATACATATACATAAAGAATTAAATAAACAGATATTGTATCAATAAAAATCAATAACGATTGCATTAAAAAATACAAATTTTGAATAAATAAATTTAGAAAAAAAATTATTTTGAATAAAAACTTTTTGTAAATAAAGAAGTAAAGCATAGAAAATTTTAGGACCAGTAAGATTTTTTTGACCCGTGACATTTAAATGAAAAACTTTTACGTCTTTTATTTATTTATTTTGCTTACGGTAATGAAGATGTTTTTGTTTTACAGTAATGAAAATTTGGTTGTAAATGTGCTTAATTGTAAATGTCACAATGCAAAAGAAGTCTTAAAATAGGCTGCATGTTCTCTATGCAAAATCTAATTTAATATTTCTTTTCTTTTCTTTTCGACCCGTTCATGAGACCCACAAAAAATATCACAAAACTCAGAGAGAAAACAGCAAACAGCAAAATGTGAATGCATTTAAGAAAAGCACATAAAATATCCTACATCTGCCTTGCCTTGGGTCAGTCAGACAGACAGATGAATGAATGATTGACTTACAGTGACCGTGAATGTTAACCTGACTATTTCAACATGTGAACATGTCCTGTAAAAGCGGTGGTTCAGGCAGTGAAGTCTCGCTCCGCTGTGCCTGACTGCACACGAGACAGACATGTGACCTGCTGTTCACGGTCGGTACCGTAAGCATCTCCGTCCCACATTCACACCCAGTGAAGCCTGTCCAGCGCAGGGGCTGATGGGGTTTTACGGGAGTGTAATGCACGGTCCATATGCGCTGCGTTAACTTTACATTCCTGCTACCAATTAAACCCTCGTCCCCTCAGACTTAATGACGCTAATGGCTTGAGACGGGCCGCGTCCTCATTCTGCTGTTCTTCAGCTTTGTGTAGAATGAAAAGTTATTAAAGGAAGTTCAACAAAAAATGTTTTCAATAACAGCTTCACACCTGCGGTGAGAGAGAGTAAGGTTTCGCTTCAGGACCAGATTTGGACGTCACATGGTGACCAACACCGCAATAATACTATAAAAATTGTATTGCATTATTCGTGTTAAATTTGTATTATTATTTTATTTATAAAACATTTCTCATGTTTGTTTGGTCAGGACATTATATATATGTATTATATTTATTATTAATATTATTTTATAATATTTATATGACCTTTTTCCAATTTTTGTTTTTATGATAAATACTCTGTATATATATATATATATATATATATATATATATATATATATATATATATATATATATATATATATATATATATATATATATATATATAAAAACAATAAACCAATATACAAATTACACTGTATATTAAATTTGTTTTTAATATAAAATTTTTAAACAAAATAATACTACAAACATATAAACACGATAATACTATATATAGTATTATATTATATTATATTATAATAATTTTTGCGCTACACACAGACACACACACAATTTTTATTCTTTAATTAAATTTTTATATACGAATTATATACAAACTATATTAGCTTATTTTTTATATATTTTTATTTATTTATTATTAATATATTATATATTATATTTTATTTTTTATTTTAATATATTTATTTTTTAATGTTAATTTATTTAATATTTTATTTAAATTGTATATTATAATATGTTTGTATTATAATGTTTAAAGGGAAATATTAATATTAAGAAACCTTATAATTATATATATAATATATATTTTATAATATGTATTATATTTATTATTAATATTATTTTATAATATTTATATGACCTTTTTCAATTTTTGTTTTTATGATAAATGCTCTGTGTATATTATATATATATATATAAATATAAAAACAATAAACCAATATACAAATTACACTGTATATTAAATTTGTTTTTAATATAAAAATTTTAAACAAAATAATACTACAAACATATAAACATGATAATACTATATATAGTATTATATTATATTATATAATATTATAATAATTTTTGCGCTACACACACACACACAATTTTTATTCTTTAATTAAATTTTTATACGAATTATATACAAACTATATTAGCTTATATTTTTTATATATTTGTATTTATTTATTATTAATATATTATATATATTATTATTATTATATTATTTTATTTTTTATTTTAATATATTTATTTTTTTAATATTAACTTATTTAATATTTTATTTAAATTGTATATTATAATATGTTTGTATTATAATTTTTAAAGGGAAATATTAACAAACCTTATAATTATATATATATATATATATATATATATATATATATATATATATAGATATATTATAATATGTATTATATTTATTATTAATATTATTTTATAATAATATGACCTTTTTCAATTTTTGTTTTTATGATAAATACTCTGTATATATATATATATATATATAAATATAAAAACAATAAACCAATATACAAATTACACTGTATATTACATTTGTTTTTAATATAAAATTTTTAAACAAAATAATACTACAAACATATAAACATGATAATACTATATATATAGTATTATATTATATTATATAATATTATAATATAATATAATATTAAAATAAATAAATATGCGCTACACACAGACACACAATTTTTATTTAAATAGTATATATGATATATTATTCTTTAATTACATTTTTATACGAATTATATACAAACTATTAGCTTATATTTTTTATATATTTTTATTTATTTATTATTAATATATTATATTATATATATTATTTTATTTTTATTTTAATATTATATTTATTTTTTTAATATTCATTTATTTAATATTTTATTTAAATTGTATATTATAATATATTTATATTATAATGTTTAAAGGGAAATATTAATATTAACAAACCTTATAATACTATATATATATATATACACACACACACACACACACACACACACACTATACTACACAACATATTTTTATTTAATAATATAATATATTTTTTATTTAATTAATCTTTTTTAATGTTTATTGGTGCTATAAAGTACATTTATATACAAAAGTACATGTATTGTTCAATACAAATATAGCTGTATTTTATTGTTTGAGTTAGGATCTGTAGTTTGTCCATCGGAACAGATCTGAGACTCATTTGTGGGCTGCGCCTCGCCAGTCGAGGATCTCTGCTGTAAACTTTCCACGCTTGTTGGGAATGAAGTTTGTGAAGAATGTGGCAACAACATCCATCAAGCAGTCACATCATGGGAAAGAACTAAAACTTAAACAACACCTACTCAATCTTTTAAAATTGCGTAAGGAAGAGTTTCTAAAGGTCTTCTCATTACCGCCACCTCTGACTACAGTAAAACACGGAGCTGGAGTCACAGCTGTGAACGACTGTTACTCTCTCACCTGCTCATTTCCTCTGGGATCCTGATCCTAAACAGATCAACAAGATCAACGTCAAAGCCAATGAGTCCCGTCCGCCGAGGTCTGAGAATATACAATCATTAGTGAGCGGAAACCACTCAAAACAACTCACTTTTTCTCCCCGTTAAGAGACATGACCGTACACACGACTGATTCGGATTCTCGACAACTATATAAATGGTACGACTGGCCTAAAACACGGAGACTTTACCTGCACATTTAGCAAACGAGAGAGGAAAACATGCAACATTTACCAGTTAATGTCTGTCCTGGTCAAGCCTTCATTTGATGTTTACATGCTTTACAGCAAAAAAATGATAGGGGCTTTTTAATATTAAAAAGGACAAGCCAGTTTAATACAGCTACGGATGAAAAGGGGAAAAAAAAAAAAAAAAAGAGTAAAATAAAAATACAAATAAATAAATAAAACAAAATAAAATAGTAAATAAATAAATAAAAATAAAATACAAAATACAAAAATAAAATAAATAAATAAAAATTAAAATAAATAAATACAAATTAAAAAATTAAAAAATAAAATAAAATAAAAATAAATAAAGACTGGTCTTGCAATCAGTTTTTTATGCAGCAAAAACATAATATGACCAAATCTTGATTAATATTGGAATATTGTTGTGCATGTAAACGCAGTCGGTTCTGTGATCTGTTTCATATGGTATCATCACGCATCAGCTCATTTTCACTCTTCCTAAAAAAACAGCAGCACAAAAATCACTTTCTCCAGCACAAACGCTGTGCATATACAGGAGAATGTTTCATTTATTATGGATCGACTAAAGCAACGAAGGAACAGATTCACAAAACAGGCTTTACAGGGTTAAACTGTGTGATTTTCACAGCTTCCCACAGTTCCCCAGAACGAACACAAGTGTCTTTACTCGGGCCCGTCCCGGCTCTCAGGACCACACACGGGCGTGATGCCCTGACCAAACAAACAGCAGCAAATCAGTCATGAGACCAGCGTCCAGCCTGAATCACCCCCTTCTGCCCTATTCATCCCGTCAGACGTGAGACGAGACAGCCGGACACCCACGCTGCCCATTTACAGTCCAGAACCGCAGGAAACGCTGAAGACCTGGTCAGCGTCAGCGCTCGGATGACCTCCGACCCCCAGCATCCGGGACGGTCAGACGTCCAGGGACCTGCATGCTAGGTCTGGCGTGACGCTGAACAGCAGATCTTTACTGCTCATCTTACTCAGACTAATGATGCAGCGTAAAGATAAGGATTGAGCCACAGACGATGGGAAACGACACACTTACGCTTAAGTTCCTGTCCCAGATCTGGATGGTCCCGTCCTGGCAGCCCGCAGCGATGAGTTTGCCGTCACGGCTGTAGGTGCAGCAGGTGGGCGTCACTCTCTTGCCCTGCAGCGATCGAGGCTTGAACACAGACTTGTGCTTCTTCTCCGACGTCAAATCCCAAGTGCGCACGGTCCTGAGAACAAGATCGAATAAAAGACCTTCAGTTTGGTCATATGACAACATGATGGATAAACAACAAAACCTGGTTCTGAATGTGTCATTAAAAAAAAAAAACATTTAAAAAAGCGTGATTATGGTTAAGTATTTTTACACTTTAAAAGTAACCAAATTATTAAGAAACCAAGATCAGGGATATTTTTTTAAATAAATAATTTTTTTATTTGAAAATAAATTTTAACTAAAATAAAATTAAATACTAGAATAAAAAAAATATATAAATATGAATAAATATGAAAACTAGAATAACTTTTTAAAAAAATGCTAGAAAAGAAAATAATGAATTAAATTAAATTAAATTATTTTTGGCATTTTGGCACATTCAGATCAGTGATTATTTATATATATTTTTTTAAATGTAAATGTATTAAAATATAAATAAAATATAGACTTTGAAAAAATAATTGTAAATAAATTTACTAAAATAAAATACTAGAATAAGAAATAAATTAAAATAAATATGAAAACTAAAATAAAAAATGCTAGAAAAGAAAAAATAAGAAAAAATAATAAATTGAATTGAATTAAATTAAATTAAATTATTTTTGGCATTTTGGCACATTCAGATCAGTGATTATTTATATATTTTTTAAATGTAAATGCACTAAAATATAAATAAAATATAGACTTTCAATAAATAAATGTAAATAAAAAATTTACTAAAATAAAATAAAAAATAAATTAAAATAAATATGAAAACTAAAATAAAATAATGAATTAAATTAAATTATTTTTGGCATTTTGGCACATTCAGATCAGTGATGATTTATATATTTTTTAAATGTAAATGTATTAAAATATAAATAAAATATAGACTTTCAATAAATAAATGTAAATAAAAACTTTACTAAAATAAAATAAAATACTAGAATAAAAATAAATTAAAATAAACATGAAAACTAAAATTAAAAATGCTAGAAAAGAAAATAATAAATTAAATTAATTTTTTATTTTATTTTAATTTATTAAAATATAAACTTTCAATAAATAAAATACATTTACTAAAATAAAACAAAAATACTAGAATAAATAAAATGATTTAGAATAAATATAAAAAAAACTAGAATAAATAAAAAGTAAAATGCTAGAAAATAAAAAATATTAAATTAAATTAAATTACATTTTTTGCCATTTTGGCACATTCAGATCAGTAATTTTTTTTGTAATTAAATAAAATGTATTAAAATATAAATAAAATAAAGTATTTCAATAAATAAATGTAAATAAAAAATAACTAAAATAAAACAAAATACTAGAATAAATAAAATAAATTAGAATAAATATGAAAAACTAGAATAAATACTAGAAAATAAATATATATATTTCATTTAAAAATTGATAAGCACATTAAATTTGCTGTAATTATTTAGCTGTTAAAATAAAATAACTATTTTACATAAAGATGTATTAAAAAAGAAGTGCTAACCATCACATAAACAGCGGTGACACACTAGTACAAACGAATATACTTCACTAGCCGTTTACTGAAGAACTGCCAAAAAAAGTCCATCATTTTCCAAATCTGAAAAACATTAACGGATAATCCCGGACGCTCGCCATCACTTTCTCAGTAAAGGTGTCTGGTCTGTTGTAGAAACATTCCTGCAGTAAATCATTAATTAAAAGTGAAAAAAAGTGTAGAAAATGAAGTTTAAGAGCGGCTGAGAGACGAGAATGAGGATTTGAGCAGAGAAACGAATGGAATCATGGGATATCGCTCACATCTCAAGACAGTCTGGTGTGTTTTTCACATCGTCAGAGAAAAAGACAAAGATCTGCAACAGACGTTCTGAAATAATGGTTAAATGAATAAATAAAAATGATCTGAAATAAGTATTCATCAGATAAGATTACTATTTATTGATCAGATAATGACTATATTTACCTAACAGATAATGATTTTGTTAGTTATTTCTCTGTTTATTTAATTATATGAATGATTATATGAAATATCTGTTTGTTAAGGAGCAGTTTTAGCGTGTCGATGCTTCACTCAGCATCCGTACGATGAATGAAATCCCGTACGGACACACGAGAGCTTTCCGACGGCCGACACTCCTCTCAGTCATAAACGCAGAGAAACGAGAGAGGACAGTACATCAGCGTGACAGGCATATTTGAAGGATCCATGAAATCCCAATTCTCTTCCCTACATCTGCTGAACACATTACAGCTGTCGAGCGGGACACGGAGAAATAAAAACACAAAAGAGCCACATGAAAATCCTCGGCCCTAGCAAATGAAACACACGGCGGAGTAATGCGATTCCCAGATAACACACAACAACACTGCAGGTCGTGTGCGTCACGCTGAAGGTGCAGACGGGCCGACGGAGGTCAAACGCAGGCTGACGCAGTTGTTCAGTGTCTTCAGGACGATTACACGAAAGAGCGCTGATCTGATTCTGATAAACGCTTCCAAACTAAACTTTTCGTGTCAGTCAGACGGTCTCTTCCTGTCCAAGCGGGCGGTTCTTCACCGGAATGAAACACATTCGTGGATCGGCAATAAAAACGATAATGATAATGAAGAGCTCGTCTGTTTTTGTCATCATTTACCAGCCAGTTTTTAATAAATATCTTTATTTCTTATTGCAATTTGCAAAGAAAACAACATTTATAAATAAAAAAAAAAAAAAAATATATATATATATATATATATATATATAGTATGATAATTAAATATATAATATGTAAAATATAAATATTACACTATATTAAATGAATATTAAGAGGTAAATGTATAAACAAATAAAAAATATATAAAAATAAAATTATACATTTTTTCATTTACTCATTTATCAGACACTTTTATCGAAAGTGACTTACAAATAAGCAATATATTTTTAGGCAATAACATGAGAAATGTGGGGAAAATTATGTGAAAATGTATATAAAAAATTACAAAATGTTTAATAATTGCATAATATAATAATTATATAAATATATAATAAATGATACAAATCTAAATATAAATCAAAAATAATTTATATAATATAATAAATGCATTAATAATAACGCAATAGATATGTATATGTATAATTATATCAATTACAATAATATATAATAAATTATAATATAATAATTACATATATATAAAATAAAATAAATAATACAATTATTATTTAATATAATAATTATATAAATATATAAACACAATACATTCATAAATTATGCAATTGTGTATAATAATATAAATTACAATAATATATAAAAATTATATCAATTATATAAATATAAAATTAAATCATAAAATATATAATATAAAATTATTATATAAATATATAATAAATAATAATATTAATATAATACATATTTATATAATAATAACAATATGTATAATAATAATATAAATTACAATAATAATAATAAAGAATATAATATAATAATTATATAATACATACATATAAACAGATGTAAAGGTAAATATAAAAATATATTCTTAACAAAAATATACACTTATAAAAATTTTTTTTGTGAAATCAGAAGTACGGGCCGTTTTGTTGAGGCGTGTAACATGACGAAAACCTCCTGTCCTCACTGAAGTGATGGAGAAGAGTTTATCAAAACCTCTGAGAGCGTCTGTCATCAGAAACGTCCATCTCACTTTATTCCTCATATCTTCAGTCGTCCCTTCGAGGTGAGAGACGAACAGGACAGGTCAAAGCTGTTTAAACAGATCAAGAGAGAGACGCCCGGTATCGAACCAACAGGCCGAACATGTCCAAGCTCTGACCAGCTGTGACCTCAGGGGTCAAAGGTCACCCGAGACACGCATAAACACAGAGATAGCCTCAATGGTGGATTCTGACAGTGTCACGCTCGCCGTGTTTAGACAAGAGGGGAGAAAGACGGCCAAACAAATGTCAGACAAAACCGGTAAACTCATCACATGACAAAGAGCAGCTCATGTACGAGAAAAGACACCAGATTAACATCGCAGTGCTCGTACAGATCATAAAACAACTCGTCTGGACTGGCTAGTCCACCAGATGCTGATCAGATGTGGTTCTTAATGAATTATGGATGCTTAGTGCAGATATATCAGGTGAAATAACTATATAATCTTTCATTATCAAGGTACTCATGGATAATAATGGGAATATTCCTCTCAGCAGGTGAACTAGTGTCCAACACTAACTGAAATACATCATTAAAGGTGGTGAATGTCAGATAAAAGCAGCTTTTTGATGGATCCGAGTATAAAACTGCTTCGCAAACAAGAACAAATGTAGGGCGGGGCTTGATTTTGTCCGTGAGGAATTGATTGGATGGTTGTGGTTTGCTATTGGTGGATCTCATGTGAGTGACAGGTTGCCCCGCCCTCGTCATCAGAGAAGAGAAGAGAGGGAGGGGAAGATATTCTGATTAAATTTTATGAGGAACATGAATTTAACACAATAATGATGTGTGCAGATAAATCATTTATAATAAACGCTGCAATATTGGATGGCAGCACCTGCCTCCTCTGTCATGTTTACACAGAAACCATATTCCAGATCATGACATCAGCGCTCATGTGGCATAAAGAAATCAGGTCGACATGGTAACTATCGTTGCAAAGGCTTCCCAGAACGGACGCATTCGAACATGAGAGGTAAACAGCCCAGGAAATATTTTCCAGTGACGTGCGGTGAGTTTGAAGCATTAACACTGTCGTCTGCAATTAGCACCGACTGTGATTTATGAAGCCGCTTCCCTGAAGAACACATCATTTATTTATGAACAGGCACTGTAGGCAAAAGTGACACATTTCGCTTACCTCGCCGACTCATACAATCCCAATTATGGTTTCTGTCTTTATATGTGTATCTTATAGTCAACTAATTGTTCAGGAAACCCACTTGACGAGTTAAGTTTGAAAATATACGTTCGCATATCTCAATCCCAGACGAATGTAAATGCGTTATAAGATCTTGTCAGAGCAACGGTTCAAACACAACACTCATGATGCCAGAAGTAGAATTGAACACCAAAACACACCAAAGATGCCCAAAACTAACTTTTTGCCACACCTGCCAATGGTTGGTGACTGTTTTGGCAAAACCAGGCAGTTGATACCAACGAAAATTCACAATTCTCTATTTCGATACCACATAAAACTACTATATATATAGTATGCATGGTATTCACTGTATAAATTAAACATAGATTAATCCTTATTAACGTTACAAAAGTTATTCAGTCAACGATTGTTCTTGGCCTTTTGTTGTTTGATTAACATTAAAAACACAGACAGTAGAAATATTAGGCTGCCGTCACTTTAAGAGCGAATGCACTGATCCAATATACTGATACACGTTTTATTTCTAAACTGTTTACATTCAGTTAAGACAAAACTGACTATGTTTACTAGGATATTCTTCGAGATGGGCAGTTTTTGACATAATTTTGTCCGTTCAAGTGCAAGCCGACATAAAAGAGAGCTCAATTTAGTATTCACACGCTGTCTGAGTACGCACACTTCAGAATCTCACCAGAACTATCCAGATACTTTTCGCCTACGGTTTCATGAATACTATGAATTCGGACATACTACTCTAGTCGGAAGTAGGCATATAAAAGAGGTTTGAGTCCACTTTAAAGGATTAGTTCACTTCAGAATTCAAATTTACTGATAATTTACGCTAAGATATTCATGTCTTTCTTTCTTCAGACGAAAAGAAATGAAGGTTTTTGAGGAAAACATTCTCCATATAGTGGACTTCAACGGGTTGTCAGTTTCAGTGCAGCTTCTACACGATCCCAGATGAGGAATAAGAGTCTTATCTAGAGAAACCATCGGCCATTTTCTTATAAAACAAATAAAAATGATATACTTTTTAACCACAAATGCTCGTCTTGCACTGCTCTGCGATTACGTAATCACGGTGGAAAGGTCACGCGGAAGTATCGCGGTAGGGCTCGTTTTCTCCTCCAACATCAAAAACGTCCGACATCGTTGTTTTACCTTTTTTTGTCAAGGTCGTTTGACTTCATCTTTGAACGTTCGCCTTGTAAACGGTGACCTTTCCAACATGATTACGTAATGCGTGGCGCATCACAGAGCAGCGCAAGATGAGCATTTGTGGTTAAAAAGTATATCATTTGTATTGCTTTTTTTTAATTTTTTTTTTTAGAAACTGTCAGACGGTTTCTCTAGATAAGACCCTGACGTAGACTAACAATTTAAAAACCATCTCAGACAGAAAGCAGAAACACGTCCAAACGGCCCCTATAACGCTCCTCATGGGGCCTCTTCACCTCACACCACCCGTCCAATCAGATGGGATCCTCCTGCGGGATTGTGTTCGGAGACATTAGAAAACTGAAAACTTCCCCAGATGGATGGGGGAAAAAGGGTAGAATTAAAAGAAAGTCGTGAGGCCCCAAGAGCCTCACACATCACTGATTATGAAGAGCTAGTCTTGTTTTATTTCAGGGGCCGAGAGTGTTTCATAGGTGAAAGCAACAAATGAAGCTGGGTGGGCCGACGGGACGTTATTCATCTGTATCGGCGTCCCGTTCCATCTGACTCTTAATGAGCTTTTAAAGGCTCGGAGCAATTAAACGCCCTCACGCTGATCATTGTTTCTGAATCTTCGGTGGACAACAGGGGCACATTCAAGTGCACTGAGCAGGTTTGTGACGGAGACATGGAAGACTTCCTCTGTGAAGGGGAATGCACTGGACTGTAGGTGAACCTGATGCATATCCCATTCGATGCCCCGACTTGCTCACGGGCCACACGGATGTCAAACGAACACCGCTTTAACCATAAAAACAGAGTTAACGGTTTACAGGCTGAGTTCAGCTCAAGAAGGACACATATTAGGACGTTTCTTATCAGAAATTTACTTTAAGAGTAACTTACCCAGCATTATAAGTATTAATAAACAGCCAATATCCTAGAAATGTGCATGCTAATAAGCACCTAGTTAACAGTGAGAATTGTGCAGCTACAGTATGCTTAAAAAGAGTTTTTAAATATATATAAAATGTTATATTATATTTTATAATATATATAATACTAAATTATAATAAAATGTAATTTTATACATTTATACGTAAACAAACGAGATTTCAATAAATAAAGGAAATAAAAGAATTCATAAATAAGTCAATAAGATACAAGATTTCAATGTGAAGATGTGAAATGTATAAATAAAATAAAAATTATGAATAAAAAACGCTTTAATATTTCAACTACAGTATGCTAAAAATAGTTTTAATATCAATTTTATATATATATATATATATAAAATGTTATATTATATTTTATAATGTTATAATATATTTATAGGTTATTAAAATTTAATTTTAAATAAATTAAATCAATAAAATGCATAAATAAATGAAATAAAGATTAAAATCAATAAAGATGTAAAATTTATCAATAAAAATTGACAAATCAATAAAATGCAAAAATAAATTATGAATAAAGATTAAAATCAATAAAGATGTGAAGTTTATTTAAAAAACAAATAAAATAAAACACAAATTTCTCTTTCAAGTGCAGCTATAGTATGCAAAAAAAATAGTTTGTCATTTTTTAAATATATATATAAAATGGTATATTATATTTTATATTATATATAATATTATAATACATATATTTATAGTTTATAATTTAATTATAGATAAATAAATAAAGAGATTTTAATCAATAAAGATGTGAAATGTATAAATAAAAAAATTAATATCAATAAAATGCATAAATAAAATAAATTATAAATAAATGAAATAAAGATTAATCAATTGAGATGTAAAATTTATAAATAATGAATAAATCAATAAAATTCATAAATAAAAATGCTTTAATATTTTTAGAAGTGAAAAAGGAGATTTGTGAAAAATAGTGTCAATTTTACATACATATATATATAAATTATATTTTGAATATTATATATAATATTTATATTTATAATTAAAAATATTAATAATAATAATTAATATGAATATAAAAAGTGTATATATTATAAAATATTTATAGTTCATAAAACATTTAATTATAAATAAAGAGATATATAAATAAACTGATTTATGAATACAAAAAGTCACAAATAAAATACATAAAATAAATTAGAAATAAATGAGCTAAACAATCAATAAAGATGTGAAATTTATAAATAAAAAACAATATTTTTTAGAAGTTCAGTATGCTAAAAATAGTTTATATATATATATATATATATATATATATTATATATAATAGAAAAATTATATTTATTGTTCATAATTTAATTATAAATAAACAAACAAGAGATTTCAATCAATAAAGATGTGAAAATAATAAATAAAATAAAATGCATAAATAATTAATATAAATAATAAATAAATACATTTGACTTTTTAGCAGTGGTGCTTTAATCAGGATGAATTTAGAGTTTTACCCTTTTTTAGCACCATACATTTTCTTCTCTAAATTCAACATCATTTTTAATAAATCCACTGTCGTCAACAATACATTAAGACAATTACTGTCAGATAAAAAAAAAAAAAAAAATGGAACTAATGAGCAAAGATGATGATGTCATTGTTGAGCAGCGAGGACTTATTATCTAATCACAGAAAAGATGAGTTTTACAAACCTAATATGTCTTGCATTATCAGAGACGTTTGGCCAAAGCCCCGGAGGTTCATTAACTCAGATAAGACCAGCAATTTAGGAAAGATCCCGAGCATATGGGATTTTTCCTAATCCTTCTTCAGGACAACGGCTGAAACAAATGAGGACACTTCTAAAAATACACTCTGTTGTGCAGCTCTGCAAAATTAATATCTCAAAAATGTTAAAAACATTTATAAATAAAGTCCTTCTGAACGTCTGCTATGATGGTCTCTGGGTTTTCGCCACGGATGAGACAGAAATCGGCCACTTTTCACCATCACCTCTTAAAACAAATATAAATTTTACGACTACTCGTACACACGTCGCTGCCACAAATTCATACACACGTATTAAAACTGATCCATTCCGCCATTACAGCTCCGTATAACGACCAGCAGTGTTTATTCTTCACCAGAAACAAAAATATTATAGCAATAACATGATGGAGAATTTTCAGTCTGAGTGAATAGTAGCTGAAACAGGTGGCAGATCTCCAGTTACTGCGAGCTTTTAGTCAGGAGCCAGAAACCTGCTCTTACTCCAGCATGGCATGATGGGAATCTGCGGCATTCGGCCTCTAGCACAACGGTCCTCCGGAGGATTTTCAGACATTACGGGGAAAAGAACAATGCAGTGGAGAGGTCACACAGAGGTCATCGCTATTTATCATCTGACACCAATAAACTGTAAGATGAGAATATGGACTACTGGAACGTAAACTTTCAGAAAACTTCCAAACGTTTTCATTGTGCAGATCTTAATTATATTTTGCCTAAAGACGATTAAGCTTATGGAACATTTAAAATTGAGAAATAGTAAGGTTTAAAAATATTTAAATTGTAATTTATATATCATATTTATACAATATTGTTCAAAAGTTTGGGGTCAGATTCAACTTTTATTCAGCAAGGATGCATGAAATTATGGAAGCTTGTTTCCGCCAATAAATTAAAAATAAAAATGGTAATTTCTCAGAACTGCGATAAAAAGTCAGAATTGCGAGTGATATAAAGTCGGAATTGCGAGATATAAAGTCAGAATTGCGAGTGATATAAAGTCGGAATTGCGAGATATAAAGTCAGAATTGAGTGATATAAAGTCAGAATTTAGTCATATAAAGTCAGAATTGCGATAAAAAAGTCAGAATTGTGATATAAAGTCAGAATTGCAATAAAAAGTCAGAATTGTGATAAAAAGTCAGAATTGCGATAAAAAGTCAGAATTGTGATATAAAGTCAGAATTGCAATAAAAAGTCAGAATTGCGAGTTATAAAGTCAGAAGTGCGAGTGATATAAAGTCAGAATTGCGAGATATAGTCAGAATTGAGTGATATAAAGTCAGAATTTAGTCATATAAAGTCAGAATTGCGATAAAAAAGTCAGAATTGCGTGATATAAAGTCAGAATTGTGATATAAAGTCAGAATTGTGTTATAAAGTCAGAATTGCAATAAAAAGTCAGAATTGTGATAAAAAGTCAGAATTGCAATAAAAAGTCAGAATTGTGATAAAAAGTCAGAATTGTGATATAAAGTCAGAATTGCAATAAAAAGTCAGAATTGCGAGTTATAAAGTCAGAATTGCGAGTGATTATAAAATCAGATTGCGAGTGATATAAAGTCAGAATTGCGTGATATAAAGTCAGAATTGCGATATAAAGTCAGAATTGCAATAAAAAGTCAGAATTGTGTTATAAAGACAGAATTGCGTGATATAAAGTCAGAATTGCGAGTTATAAAGTCAGAAGTGCGAGATATAGTCAGAATTGCGTGATTTAAAGTCAGAATTGAGTGATATAAAGTCAGAATTGCGAGTGATTATAAAATCAGATTGCGAGTGATATAAAGTCAGAATTGCGAGTGATATAAAGTCAGAATTGAGTGATATAAAGTCAGAATTGAGTGATATAAAGTCAGAATTGCGAGTGATTATAAAATCAGATTGCGAGTGATATAAAGTCAGAATTGCGTGATATAAAGTCAGAATTGCGATATAAAGTCAGAATTGCAATAAAAAGTCAGAATTGTGTTATAAAGACAGAATTGCGTGATATAAAGTCAGAATTGCGAGTTATAAAGTCAGAAGTGCGAGATATAGTCAGAATTGCGTGATTTAAAGTCAGAATTGAGTGATATAAAGTCAGAATTGCGAGTGATTATAAAATCAGATTGCGAGTGATATAAAGTCAGAATTGCGAGTGATTATAAAATCAGATTGCGAGTGATATAAAGTCAGAATTGCGAGTGATATAAAGTCAGAATTGCGAGTGATATAAAGTCAGAATTGCGAGTGATTATAAAATCAGATTGCGAGTGATATAAAGTCAGAATTGCGAGTGATATAAAGTCAGAATTGCGAGTGATTATAAAATCAGATTGCGAGTGATATAAAGTCAGAATTGCGAGTGATTATAAAATCAGATTGCGAGTGATATAAAGTCAGAATTGCGAGTGATTATAAAATCAGATTGCGAGTGATATAAAGTCAGAATTGCGAGTGATATAAAGTCAGAATTGCGAGTGATATAAAGTCAGAATTGAGTGATATAAAGTCAGAATTGCGTGATATAAAGTCAGAATTGCGATAAAAAGTCAGAATTGTGAGTTAAAGTCTTTTTTTCCTTACAATCACAATGCAACCAAGTGCATTTATTTAATCAAAAATACAGTAAACATAGTGAAATATTTTTGCAATTTAAAATACCTTTTCCATGTGAATATATTGTAAAATGTACAGAAATCAATCTAATATGCTGCTCAAGAAATATAATCTTTTGTAACATTCTAAATGTTACTTTACTGTCACTTTTGGTTAATTTACGTGTGAGGTCATGGGAACACGGTCTCAGTTAATGAAATCTATAGTTTTCTGACTCATGATGTTTATTAAAGCCCCTGCGTTGCTGATAAACGAGTGTTTTTACTCTCAAACCACCAAATCAAGTCACTTTACTAGCTGAACATTTAGATTGATTTAGACTACACACTTTGTGCGATCTTGAAGGGACACATTTTGTGCAGAATAAGACACTATAGAAGTTCTGGCTTACAATAGGAGGTACCAGGTGGTCAGATGAATAACGCAGATCTTTACCGGGTGATCTGCGCTATTATCAACACTCAAAGCTGTGGCGCTGTGAGCGATCAATGTCTGCTGAAACGAGCTCTACTTATGGCAGATTCCCTATCTGCAAACACAAGTAGAGAGAGAGAGATCCATTCAGCTCACACGAGATGCCGCTGAAGGAACGGGTCACGCCTGAAATGATGCATGAAATCACGCCGTACAAGACAATCCGTCTCACCGAAGCATTTATCACATTTATTCTGTGTCGCTCACATCAGACGCATTATTATGTTCAGAAGCAGATTAGCAAGTGTAACTTTTTTTCTTTTTTTTTTTGGTATTGGATATACACTACTGTTTGGGGTCAGTTGAAAGAAATTTTATTCCCAATATAAGACTGGAGTAATGATGCTGAAAATTCAGCTTTGGTCACAGAAATAAGTTACAGTTTACTATATATTCACAACCCAAAACAGCCCAACCGGCTGGGTTAAAACAGCCAATTCATTGAGTTAAAACAGCTTAATACGCTGGGTTAAAACAACCAATTCGTTGAGTTAAAACAACCCAATCCGCTGAGTTAAAACAACCCAATCCCTGGGTTAAAATAGCAAATTAGCTGGGTTAAAACAACCAATTCGTTGAGTTAAAACATCCCAATCCACTGGGTTAAAATAACCCAATCCCTGGGTTAAAATAGCAAATTAGCTGGGTTAAAACAACCAATTCGTTGAGTTAAAACAGACCAATACGCTGGGTTAAAACAACCCAATCCCTGGGTTAAAATAGCAAATTAGCTGGGTTAAAACAACCAATTCATTAAGTTAAAACAGCCCAATCCACTGGGTTAAAATAGCAAATTAGCTGGGTTAAAACAACCAATTCGTTGAGTTAAAACAGCTTAATACGCTGGGTTAAAACAACCAATTCGTTGAGTTAAAACAACCCAATCCGCTGAGTTAAAACAACCCAATCCCTGGGTTAAAATAGCAAATTAGCTGGGTTAAAACAACCAATTCGTTGAGTTAAAACATCCCAATCCACTGGGTTAAAACAACCCAATCCCTGGGTTAAAATAGCAAATTAGCTGGGTTAAAACAACCAATTCGTTGAGTTAAAACATCCCAATCCACTGGGTTAAAATAACCCAATCCCTGGGTTAAAATAGCAAATTAGCTGGGTTAAAACAACCAATTCGTTGAGTTAAAACAGCCCAATACGCTGAGTTAAAACAACCCAATCCCTGGGTTAAAATAGCAAATTAGCTGGGTTAAAACAACCAATTCATTAAGTTAAAACATCCCAATCCACTGGGTTAAAATAGCAAATTAGCTGGGTTAAAACAACCAAATCGTTGAGTTAAAACAGCTTAATACGCTGGGTTAAAACAACCAATTCGTTGAGTTAAAACAACCCAATCCGCTGAGTTAAAACAACCCAATCCCTGGGTTAAAATAGCAAATTAGCTGGGTTAAAACAACCAATTCGTTGAGTTAAAACATCCCAATCCACTGGGTTAAAACAACCCAATCCCTGGGTTAAAATAGCAAATTAGCTGGGTTAAAACAACCAATTCGTTGAGTTAAAACAGCCCAATCCGCTGGGTTAAAACAACCCAATCCCTGGGTTAAAATAGCAAATTGGCTGGGTTAAAACAACCCAATCCGCTGAGTTAAAACAGCCCAATCCGCTGGGTTAAAACAACCCAATCCCTGGGTTAAAATAGCAAATTAGCTGGGTTAAAACAACCAATTCGTTGAATTAAAACAGCCCAATACGCTGGGTTAAAATAACCCAATCCCTGGGTTAAAATAGCAAATTGGCTGGGTTAAAACAACCCAATCCGCTGAGTTAAAACAGCCCAATCCGCTGGGTTAAAACAACCCAATCCCTGGGTTAAAATAGCAAATTAGCTGGGTTAAAACAACCAATTCGTTGAATTAAAACAGCCCAATACGCTGGGTTAAAATAACCCAATCCCTGGGTTAAAATAGCAAATTGGCTGGGTTAAAACAGCCCAATCCGCTGGGTTAAAACAACCCAATCCCTGGGTTAAAATAGCAAATTGGCTGGGTTAAAACAACCCAATCCGCTGAGTTAAAACAGCCCAATCCGCTGGGTTAAAACAACCCAATCCCTGGGTTAAAATAGCAAATTAGCTGGGTTAAAACAACCAATTCGTTGAATTAAAACAGCCCAATACGCTGGGTTAAAATAACCCAATCCCTGGGTTAAAATAGCAAATTGGCTGGGTTAAAACAACCCAATCCGCTGAGTTAAAACAGCCCAATCCACTGGGTTAAAACAACCCAATCCCTGGGTTAAAATAGCAAATTAGCTGGGTTAAAACAACCAATTCATTAAGTTAAAACAGCCCAATCCGCTGGGTTAAAACAACCCAATCACTGGATTAAAACAACCAATTCGTTGGGTTAAAACAGCCAATTTGCGGGGTTAAAACAACCCAACCACTGGGTCAAAACAACCCAAATGCTGGGTTTGTCCATATTTAACCCAGCATTTTTAGAGTATAGGTTAACGTTAAAGCGAGCAACCATGTAAAGTTGCTACTACTTACATGTTTCAAATGATAAGCCATATTTTTCAAGTCATTTGGATTTCCTGCCCGACATACTGTAATTACCACAAGGACCCGTCCTTAACGATCTGTCCCTAATGGACTGCGTGACGTCACCACAAGGTGTTTTTTATTTTTTTTGTCTGCAACTAACCGACTAATAATATTTTGTTGACTAAGCCTCTTCTAGTCTACTAACAACTAGTCAAATATTAAGGGCAGCCCTATTTGTAAATATGATAAAATTATATTAAAAAGGTTATGATAGCATCGTTTCAGTGTCAACAAGAGGTCAAACTCAAGGTTCGTCTGTCCCTTGAGCCCTGAACCGAAGGCCATAAGAGGAAGCACTCATGTCGTACATTCTCATTGGCCTGTCAGTTTAATCTACAGTGACCATGCTTTTGACCCATGATAATCGCACCAAAGCGCCGCCCAGAACACTGAAGCCGATCTAGAACTCAGCGTGACCCGAGCGCCACACCAGCCGATCACAGGACACACGTGGCCCCCGTTCCCGTGCTGCTGATATAACGGCTCACATCTGCAGCTGTTCCCCAGCCTAAATGGTTTCCTCCTCTGAAACCGCCTGCGACATGCGCTGAAACGTGCCAAGGGAAGACTTCCAGAATCTATATTACAAGTGAATAAAACAGAGCCACATCTGTGCATCCGGTGAACACGACTCAAACACTCACCGGCGACGTTCACACAGTAAAACCAGCGCGCTTTTATAGGGGAACACAATGAGGGCATAATTTGACGCAGTGCAAAGGTTTATACGCATATAAAGTTTCACAGGCCTGTAGATTGGAGGCTGTGAACACTGAAACATCTGACTGGAAAACAATGCTAGAAATGCATTTGGCTGAATATAGCAGCATTTACTGCAGCGTCGCGACAAAATGAGTTATATTCTACTCAAGATGTGAGAAACAGAGTATGATCAGGCTGATTCTTATGAACGGATCTTTGAATCAGACTCACTTAGTGACTGGATTGGCCTCAAATGCTATTTTAATTTGGGAAAAACATTAAAATGTGATCAAAAAGACTGATTCTTATGAATAGATGATTCTTATGGAGCAATTACTGAATTGGTCAAAAACAAATTGGTCTGACAACTCACTCCCTGAATCTGAATCAGACTCATTTACTTACTGGATGCCTGCCATAATTGCAAAAAAACAATGAAATGTGATCAAAATGACTTATTTTTATGAATAAATTATTCTTACAGAGCGATTCTTGAATTGGTCAAATACTCTTTGACAAATGACTCCCTGAATCTGAATCAGATTCACTGACTGACTGGATGACTGCCATAAAAACTATTTAATTCAAGAACAAGATTAAACTGTGAGCAAAAAGACTATTGAATTGGTGGGGGAAAAAAAACGTTTGACAAATGACTCGCTGAATCCAAATTAGACTCACTTACTCAAGACTCAAGAACAAATGATTCTTATGAAGTGATTCTTGAAAAGATCAGTCTGACAAATGACTCCCTGAATCTGAATCAGATTCACTGACTGACCGAATGACTGCCATAAAAACTATTTAATTCAAGAACAAGATTAAACTGTGAGCAAAATGACTATTGAATTGGTGGGGAAAAAAAAAAAGTTTGACAAATGATTCCCAGACTCTAAATCAGACTCATTTACTGACTGGATGCCTGCCATAATTGCAAAAAAACAATGAAATGTGATCAAAAAAGACTTATTTTTATGAATAAATTATTCTTACAGAGCGATTCTTGAATTGGTCAAATACGCTTTGACAAATGACTCGCTGATTCTAAATTAGACTCACTTACTCAAGACTCAAGAACAAATGATTCTTATGAAGTGATTCTTGAAAAGATCAGTCTGACAAATGACTCCCTGAATCTGAATCACAGTGACTGGACGACTGCCATGAACACTATTTAATTCGATAAAAACAATGAAATGTGATGCAACAGAACAGACTGACTCTTATGAACAGATTCTTGAATTTGGTAATAAAAAATAAAAAAAACAGTATGACAAATGATTCCCAGACTCTAAATCAGATTCATTTACTGACTGGATGCCTGCCATAATTGCAAAAAAAACAATGAAATGTGATCAAAACGAATGAATGAATCTTACAGACGGTCAAAAACAGTTTGAAAAATGACTCCTTGAATCTGAATCGGACTCACTGACTGACTGGATGACTGCCATAAATGGAAAACATTAAAATGCAATTAAAAATACTTATAAACAAATGACTCTTATGAACAGATTCTTAATTTGGTCAAAAAGACAGAGAGAGCTATTGTTTGAATCAGACTAGCAAATGACTCACTGAATCTGAACCACGACTCACTTACAGGCTAGATAATTGAAGGAAAAAAACCCAATTCTTATGAACAAATGGTTCTTATGAAGTGATTCTTGAAAAGATCAGTCTGACAAATGACTCCCTGAATCTGAATCACAGTGACTGGACGACTGCCATGAACACTATTTAATTCGATAAAAACAATAAAAATGTGATCCAACAGAACAGACTGACTCTTATAAACAGATTCTTGAATTTGGTTTTAAAAAAAAAAAACAGTATGACAAATGATTCCCAGACTCCAAATCAGACTCATTTACTGACTGGATGCCTGCCATAATTGCAAAAAAACAATGAAATGTGATCAAAATGACTTATTTTTATGAATAAATTATTCTTACAGAGCGATTCTTGAATTGGTCAAATACGCTTTGACAAATGACTCCCTGAATCTGAATCAGATTCACTGACTGACCGGATGACTGCCATAAAAACTATTTAATTCAAGAACAAGATTAAACTGTGAGCAAAATGACTATTGAATTGGTGGGGGGGAAAAAAATACGTTTAACAAATGACTCAAATTAGACTCACTTACTCAAGAACAAATGATTCTTATGAAGTGATTCTTGAAAAGACCAGCCTGACAAATGACTCACTGAATTCTTGATGACTGCCATACATGTTATTTTAAATAAAGAAAATCATTACAGTGTGATCAAAAGATCACGCAGGTTTTGCTGAACATGCAGTTATGAGGAAGGAATTTTAAATTTGATTGAGACAATCATGCTATTGGCTCCATGTTGTTTGGAAAGTTTCAGAGACTAAAATGAAACTTGGATCACTCAAAACAATCCCAGTGAAATCCCCTGGGATTATGTGCTAAAACTGAAGAACAATGGTTTTCAGAAAGGCCATGAACATGCTTGGCATTTTACTGTGGCGGAAACAAACCTCAAAACACAAGAATGTGATCGAGTTTCCTTCAAATTAAACCACACGTGTTGTTGTTCAAGTAGATGGATATAAACACGACAGCAGTTTAACGAACTAATTAGCTTAACTCACCCGTCATTGGAGCAGGTCAGAAACTCCTCTTTGATCTTGGGATGCCAGCAGCCGTCGTTCAACATCGCCGTGTGACCCTGAACGAGAGAGACGGCACTGTGAGATGTCAAGCAAGAGGTGCAAATTAAACAATCATTTTAATAAACGCATTTTAAAAAATAATATCTGAATAAAAATCCAATAAATATATATTTTAAAGACAATATGAGCCAAAAAAAAGATTTTTTTTAATGTTAATGTCTCTTTTGCTCACCATTTATTTGATCAAAAATACAGTAAAATATTTTTATGATTTAAAATATCTGTTTTCTATGTGAATATATAGTAAAGTGTAATTTATTCCTGTGATCAAAGCTGAATTTACTCCAGTCTTCAGTGTCACATGATCCTTCAGAAATCATTCTGATATGATGATTTGATGATGAAGAAACATTTATGATTATTATCAATGTTGAAAACAGTTCATATTTTTGTGGAAATTGTGATTCTATTAAAGAAAAAGTAAGTTCAAAAGAACAACATTTATTTGAAATTTTTTGTAACAAATTTAGACATTGATGATAATCGGTAATGATGCTGAAAATTCAGGTTTGATCACAGGAATGAATTATATTTTACAATATATTCAGTTTTAAATTGTAAAAATATTTCACATTTTGTACTGTATTTTTGATCAAATAAATGCAGCCTTGATGAGCAGAAAAAAAAAAAGATTTTCAAAAACAAATCGTCTTTTTATGGATGATTAATCAGCATTAAACAATTAAGATTAAACAATATTTCCAATTGAATATTCTGTTTCACACTGTCACATCAGTTGACTTGTGTTAATTAAATCCAGGAAAAGAATTCTCAGAGAATAAATAAAGCTGTCAGTGATTGTCTCTGATGATGAGCACATGCTGCATTGGTTAAAGCGCATTATTAAATATCCGCTGCATCATAACAAACACTGTATGTTCTGAATATTTGATTGCGGCCTTTGTTCATTTGACCTTCACGGTGGCCAAAGACACACCGGCCTCATCGGATAAAACGCTAATTCAGAGCAGATATTTGGCTCTATCCTCGTATTGTTTGACACCAGAAATCTTTACGTTACGACACACAAACCAACGGCATCATCTCAGTGACTCTAAATATGAGACAAAAGATGGTTTGCGCGCAGGACATTAACCAAACATGATAATCATAAATGTTCCTTGAGCAGCAAATCATCATATCAGAATGATTTCTGAAGGATCATGTGACACTGAAGACTGGAGTAAATTCAGCTTTGATCACAGGAATAAATTACACTTTACTATATATTCACATAGAAAACAGATTTTTTACATTGTAAAAATATTTCACTATTTTTACTGTATTTTTGATCAAATAAATGCAGCTTTGGTGAGCAGAAGAGACTCTTTCAAAAACTTTTTTTGTTACCGCCAGTAAAAACTAAAATGAAAATATAAAAATAAAAGGAAGTAGTATATATAGTATACAATAATACTGCTGTGGTGTAAATGTGTTCACATGTGGAAGTAATAGCTATGATAATAAAACAAACTCAGTTCAAGTATTTCTGTTATGGACGTCCAGTTGGCATCTTTCAACAACAAAACATGACATTGATAATGATTGAAGAGAACAATATTTACGCTCGACGCTGAAATGCACTCGATAGGGTACATCGAGTACCCGAAGAGGAGAGAAAACCTGATTACAAACAAAGAGTGTAAACGGTCCCATCGCAGTGACTATGGCATGCCGACACACTACATTAGAGACGCGACCGTCACTGAGCCACATTTTAAACGCACATTATACACACAAACTCACACGGATACAGAGGGACGGGGCAAAGGACCAGGTGCAATATTTAGTGGCCGCTTGTCTCTCTGCTGTAGTTCATCTACACCTCATTACATCCCAGTCAACAAACAATGACCAGATGCAGCAAACAAACAGCCACAAGAACTGAAGAACACTGAACTGACCAGGGTTACTTCAGTATCATGAGATACTTCAAAATGTTGGGTTAAAAACAACCCAAGTTGGGTTGAAAATGGGACAAACCCAGCAATTGGGCTGTTTTAACCCAGTGGTTGGGTTAAATGTTTGACCAACCTGCTGGATCATTTTATTTAACTCAAATATTGTTTAAAAACTACTGTATTTAAAACAGCCCAACTGCTGGGTTAAAACAGCCCAATTCACAGGGTTAAAACAGCCCAATTCGCTGGGTTAAAACAGCCCAATTCGCTGGGTTAAAACAGCCCAATTCACAGGGTTAAAACAGCCCAATTCTCTGGGTTAAAACAGCCCAATTCTCTGGGTTAAAACAGCCCAATTCGCTGGGTTAAAACAGCCCAATTCACAGGGTTAAAACAGCCCAATTCGCTGGGTCAAAACAGCCCAATTGACATGGTTAAAACAGCCCAATTCGCTGGGTTAAAACAGCCCAATTCTCTGGGTTAAAACAGCCCAATTCTCTGGGTTAAAACAGCCCAATTCTCTGGGTTAAAACAGCCCAATTCTCTGGGTTAAAACAGCCCAATTCTCTGGGTTAAAACAGCCCAATTCTCTGGGTTAAAACAGCCCAATTCTCTGGGTTAAAACAGCCCAATTCTCTGGGTTAAAACAGCCCAATTCTCTGGGTTAAAACAGCCCAATTCTCTGGGTTAAAACAGCCCAATTCTCTGGGTTAAAACAGCCCAATTCTCTGGGTTAAAACAGCCCAATTCTCTGGGTTAAAACAGCCCAATTCTCTGGGTTAAAACAGCCCAATTCGCTGGGTTAAAACAGCCCAATTCGCTGGGTTAAAACAGCCCAATTCACAGGGTTAAAACAGCCCAATTCGCTGGGTCAAAACAGCCCAATTGACATGGTTAAAACAGCTCAACTGCTGGGTTAAAACAGCCCAATTCACAGGGTTAAAACAGCCCAATTCGCTGGGTCAAAACAGCCCAATTGACATGGTTAAAACAGCTCAACTGCTGGGTTACAACAGCCCAATTCACAGGGTTAAAACAGCCCAATTCGCTGGGTCAAAACAGCCCAATTGACATGGTTAAAACAGCTCAACTGCTGGGTTACAACAGCCCAATTCACAGGGTTAAAACAGCCCAATTCACAGGGTTAAAACAGCCCAATTCTCTGGGTTAAAACAGCCCAATTCTCTGGGTTAAAACAGCCCAATTCTCTGGGTTAAAACAGCCCAATTCTCTGGGTTAAAACAGCCCAATTCTCTGGGTTAAAACAGCCCAATTGACATGGTTAAAACAGCTCAACTGCTGGGTTAAAACAGCCCAATTCACAGGGTTAAAACAGCCCAATTCACAGGGTTAAAACAGCCCAATTCTCTGGGTTAAAACAGCCCAATTCTCTGGGTTAAAACAGCCCAATTCGCTGGGTCAAAACAGCCCAATTGACATGGTTAAAACAGCTCAACTGCTGGGTTAAAACAGCCCAATTCACAGGGTTAAAACAGCCCAATTCTCTGGGTTAAAACAGCCCAATTCTCTGGGTTAAAACAGCCCAATTCTCTGGGTTAAAACAGCCCAATTCTCTGGGTTAAAACAGCCCAATTCTCTGGGTTAAAACAGCCCAATTCTCTGGGTTAAAACAGCCCAATTCTCTGGGTTAAAACAGCCCAATTCTCTGGGTTAAAACAGCCCAATTCGCTGGGTTAAAAAAGCCCAACTCGCTGGCAGTGTTAATTTTGACAGCAAATTTTGATTTAGTTTTAGTCATAGTCTTTTGACTAAAATGGCATTTAGTTTTAGTCATATTTTAGTCATCGGAAACTGTTTTAGTTTTAGTCAACTAAACTCTAATTTAGTTAAACTGTAATGCATTAAGTAAGCATTTCTCTAACAATACACAGATGCACTGAGATACATCTGATATTCTCCAAATGTATGTTCACTTAAAACAACCAACTGTACTTTACTTACCAAAGCGGACAGTTTTTGACCGTGCAAGTGCAAAGAGACACGAAAGAGAGCTCAATTCAGTACTTGTCATTTCAGTTCAGTTTTTACTTTTAAATGTCTATATAGTTTTTTTACATTTTATTTCTGTTTTAGTTATTTTAGTACATCAGGTTAAGCTAAAGCTTGGAAACTAGATTAAATAAAGTAAGTTTACATTTTTATATATTTATCTTTTATTTCAGTTAATGTATATTTCAAGTAATGACATTTTTTTTTATGGTTTTAGGTTTAGTTAACTATAATAACCCTTACACTTGTGTCAAACGTTCTTAGTCTTTCCTTCCTGTGACAGAAGATACAGTACTTTACTATGAATTAAACAGAAATTAAATTAAGTTAAATACAGTTTATTGTGTAAACATAATAATAATAAATAATAAACCATCCCTAAATACACCGTCACTCTTGTTCTGAAATGTCTGCGGTCTGTACTGTAGCAGGCTGCTCATTTAAGTTCAGACGAGGGAGATAAAATATGCATTCTTACAACCGTCTAAAACATATTACCATATAAACATAATGTAGTAAACACTGTCATAATTCATCAAAATTAGCTCATAAGCAATCGCTTGGCATAAATGTGCACTATTCATTGATTGTGAAGCAGTGTGAAGTGCTGCTTGAGCCTGTAGAGCGCACAACAGCGCAGCTTTTCCCGAGGTTAGATCAGCACGTTACACTTCAAATGTCAGCAGTCCTGACTGGATATCTTCCCAAATTGTTCCTCTCTTTCATTTTCGTCTCGTTTTTATTTGTTGACGAAAATTAGAGTAGATTTTAGTCATAGTTTTAGTCATTTAAAACGCATTTTTATTTAGTCATCGTCGTTGACGAAAATTATTCGTCAATGAAATTAACACTGTTAAAACAACCCAACCGCTGAGTTTGTCCATTTTCAACCCAACTTTTTTTCTTTTTTAATCAGAGCTGTTATCTTCTGTTAAAATAAAATATAAATATTAGTTGAAAAACTTGAACTGCTGCCTTGGTGATTAAGTTGAAGCACTATTAACTGTCTGGAAATAAATAAAACTAAAACTGAAACAAACAATACACATATCTGACAACGCATATGCATGTATAATATGGTTTGTTGAAAATCTTTATATGCAAATGCCTTTAAAGTTACATGTAAAGCATTAGTCGTTACCTTGGTATTGGCCATGTCCACAATATACTGATCTCCTTTGACACATTCAAGAACCTGGAATCCGTCGCGGTCCAGAACTTTGGCCTGAGAGTTTCCCGCCACCACCAGAATGACATCACCGGTGACGCTGTACTGCAGCGATCTGATCTGATGACTATAACCACACACACACACACACACACACACACACACTGTTTTCACTAAATGCAGACATTTTTTTATTACAGGCATTGGTCTGATAGCTTATAATATTAGGACTTCCATGTCAGGTTTCAAAAGTATTTATTATTTAATAAAATAATAATTTAAATTCTTTCAATTAAAGGTTACAGCATTCATATAGTAATTATTAAAAAATTAAAAAGCATTTATTTTAAATTTTACATTATAATGTTCACACCGATGATAACTATAACAATAAAGTTTTAATTCTGTAAGAACCGTAAAGTTCAAACCGCAGCTGTAACGATAATGACAATCACTGGAATCACTTCCAGAACAAATTTTTTCCAGTTGATGAACAGAAACATTGCCAGCCAATCAGAATCCACACTGCTTTAATGAGCTTGAGCATTTAAAGTGACAGACAACAAAACTGCAGCGCGCTTATCGTTCTAGTTATCGTTCTGTCATGAACGGGCCTTCAATGTCTGATTTCACTTTAATCATATAAAATTATAGACTGTGGACCATAAAAAAAATTGACCAGCTAAAATATTAATTTTATGTATGTATAATTAAATATTCATATAATACTTAATAATTTATAATATTTTAAATGTGCTTGATTATTAAAATAATGTCAAATGCAAAATATATATGCGCGTGTATATGAATGTATAGATGTGTGTGTGTGTATTTATGTATCTGAATGTATAAATGTATGTCTTACAAGATTCAAGATATCACTGTAATATAATGTCTATTTAAATGAGCATAAATTAAAAGCTGCACGTCAATCACTACCACGATTCATAAATATAATATAAATAATATATACAATTATTTTTGCTTTAAAACAAGTGTGTAAATGTGTCATTAAAATGCCAGTCTTAACATTTTAACAAATGAATCTTTAAGCAATAAGCGTTTAATTTTTTTCTTTTGAATTTAGGGTGTAATATGACTCCGACATGTTCATGATTCAACCACATAAGCTGTTCTAATACAGCACAAGATTATATATATATATATATATATATATATATATATATATATATATGTGTGTGTGTGTGTGAGATTGTAAACGAGAACTGGAGTCAATGAAAGAGCCGAGAAGCTTCGAGAACCAGAAAACATGGGCATTAGAGGCAGAGGGTAAATTCCTGTTACCCTCTCCGGGTCACTGGCTTTATGGGCTCCACATGTGTTTTTTCTGGCCGTGTCTGCTGGTAAAGGGATGGCACCGTATCTGGGTTGATGAACTTGTTAATGTGGCGTGGCATTTTACGAATCGCACAGACGAAAGAGCACTCAGGCTCAGCCAATTGGCTTCCAATATCTCGAAACAATTGGGTTTTCTACTTTTAGCGGGATTTCTAGGAAAAACAAAAGTCAAGAACAAAAATACACGGCATCTGGGTGCAATCAGCTGGCCAGGCTGATTTGACTCGAGAACGAGGGCTCATTCCAGACGGATGAGGTGTAACGCACATCAAAACCCCAGGAAGCGCTCGCAGTTGAGGAGAGAGATAGGGATGAACGCGTGTCAGATGGGGCAGCACCGGGACTCACCATTCGCACGGCTGGAGGGATCGGAAGGCGTGCAGCGCCCCGTCCATCCCGGCGAAGTCCCAGAACTTCACGTCGTAGTCGTAACTGCCGGTGATCAGACGAGCGCCGGAAGGATCCAAAGCCAAAGCTGAAACCTGTACAATCAGATACGGGAAACAAGACGCTCTTTTTGGGGTTTAAAAGACAATTAGTATTCAGTAATATAATCGATTTGACGACACTGACAACATCAGATAAGAACAAAACTGACTGATGAACAAAATTTGAACTGAATTAAATGATGAATAAAATTTGAATGGAATTGAGTTTTATTAGACGTTTTTAATATTTACTAATTCAACTGCACTGACACTATCGGATAAGAAAATAATTTGAACTGAATTAAATGTGAACAAAATCTGAACCGAATTGAGTTTCATTAGATGTTTGAACCGAATTGAGTTTCATTAGATGTTTGAACCAAATTAAGCTTCATTAGATGTTTGAACCGAATTGAGTTTCATTAGATGTTTGAACCGAATTGAGTTTCATTAGATGTTCTTTTGGAAGAGGTAAAAGGACAATATTTAGTAATATTTACTAATTCAACTGCACTG